>WOXC01011306.1:0-267818 GCA_011680675.1 Gymnobelideus leadbeateri
AAGAGAAGTGGGGGAAAATTTGGGAAGAGAAATGAAAAAGATGCAAGAAAAGTATGAAATGACAGTCAACAGCCTGACTGAGGAAAATAACACCTGAAAAATAGACTAACTCAAATGGCAAAAGAGGCTCAGAAAGGCAATGAGGAGAAGAATGCCTTAAAAAGTCGAATTTGCCAGATGGAAAAAGAATCTCAAAGCTCACTGAGGAGATTCATTCCTTCAGAGTTAGACTGGAGCAAATGGAAGCTAGTGACTTTATGAGAAATCAAGATACTATTAAACAGATCCAAACAAATGATAGAATAGAAGGTGATCAGTGGATTCTTTCAATCTCTATTTTGCCCTCTGGTTCTAAAACATCAGGACAATTTTCCTTGAGAATTTCTTGAAGGATGATTTCTAGGTTCTTTTTTTGATCATGGTTTTCAGGTAGTCCAATAATTTTTTAATTATCTCTCCTGGATCTATTTTCCAGGTCAGTGGTTTTCCCAATGAGATATCACATCACCTCCTATTTTTTCATTTGTTTGGATCTGTTTAATAGTATCTTGATTTCTCATAAAGTCACTAGCTTTCATTTGCTCCAATCTAATTCTGAAGGAATGATTCTCTTCAGTGAGCTTTTGAGATTCTTTTTCCATATGGCAAATTAAGCTTTTTAAGGCATTCTTCTCCTCATTGCCTTTTTGAGCCTCTTTTCCCATTTGAATTAGTCTATTTTTTCAGGTGTTATTTTCTTCAGTCAGGTTGTTGACTCTCATTTCATAATTTTCTTGCATCATTCTCATTTCTCTTCCCAATTTTTCCTCCACTTCTCTTATTTAGTTTTCAAAATCCTTCTTATGGTCCTCTGTGGCCTGTAACCAGCTCATATTTTTCTTGGAAGCTTTTGGTGCAGGAGTTCTGACTTTGTTGTCTTCCTCCTGTTTCATGCTTTGATCCTTTTTGTCACCAAAATAGGAGTGTAAAGTTGGGTTGCTGTGTTTGCTTTACTTCCTTTGCCTGCTCATGTTGCCACTCAATTACTTGACTTTTGGGCTTTTTGCCACACCAGGACTCTGCTACCATTCAGGGGAGCTTTGTTCCAATTGCTGGGTTTTCTCAGCTGCTGAAGGTATCAGTTGGGTGCCTTCTCTGAAGCCTCCACACACTCTGGCAAGCTGGTTGCACACCCCAGGACCTCCACCCTTGACCAAAATCCAGATCCAAACAGGTTAAAGCAAGAATGATTACCCCTCAGATCGGTTGCTTGGTCCCCCTACAAGTTGCAAGTGAGGAGCTGAAGCTGCCACATGACAGCAGCTGCATGGCCCTGGTATCTCAGTGGCTTCTCCTTCCAGGGAATAAAGGCCAGACCTCACTCCCAAACTACCAGATCCCAAAGTCCATTCTGCATTGACTTTTTCCTTAGCATCTATGGGTTGATAATTCTGGAAACAGCCACAGCTGCTGATGTTCTGGAGTCCCTCCAGCTGGTGTTTGGTCAGGCCCGCCCTGGGGCTAAAACCTCCAGCTCACAGGGCCTGGGCTAGGCTCCCAGAGCACTGCGCTAGTCCATTCCTGCCAGCCTCCCAGGCTGTCCTCAGCAGGAGGTTAGCTTCTCTGTGTCATTTTGTGATTCTGTGGCTCCAAAGTTTCTTCAAAGTCACCTTTTACATGAATTGGAGGAGGTGGGAGCCTAGCCCTGTAAAAGTCCTATTTTTACTCCACCATCTTGACTCCGCCCCCTCCAATCACCCTTCTTAAGAAGGTAGATGCTACATGTGCATGTTTTAATAGTACATGACACAACACATTTAAATACCACTGTACAGTTTGCAACATGCTTTACATATATTTTCTTGCTTAATCTTCATAATAGGAGCTATTAATATTGTCCCACTTTACAGTTGAGGAAATTGGGACTCAGGAAGGTTAAGTGAGTTGTCCAAGGTCACACAGATTGTGTCTGAGGCAGGATTTGAATTCTAGTCTCCAAGACTATCATTCTATCTACTTGACCATACTGCCTATTTTGAGCATCAGTTACAATGTATGTCAAAGAACAAACAACCTTATTGTTGTTATTGTTGTTGATCCTTCATTTTCAAAGAGTTATGAATTCTTTTAAACATGCTGAGTCCTTATCTTGAACCTTGTTTAGATTGGTAACTGAATGTCACCCCCTAATTTTGTAGATTTAATGAGCCCCTGCTGGCTGCACCTTCTGTGTACCTTTTCATTCCTGTGGAACAGAACAATCATAATTCAATAATTAATGCTCATAAATTCACCTCTACTCTTATTTCTCCTCTACACCACGTGTTAACTCCTCTGTGCCTCAGTTTCCACATCTACAATAATGGAAGTGGTTGTCAATGTTGCCTATATCAAGCTGTTACAAGGAATAACCAATATACTGAGTTGTAAAGTACTTAGCATAGCGTAAGACGAAACACCACAAAAGAATGAAATCAGGATAATTTAGCTACTGCACGTGTGTTAATAGCCTCAAATTACTCTGAGATCTTTGGATGAAAAGCATTCTGCAAATGCCCACTGTATATTACTGTTTTTCCCTTTGTCTTCACTTCCAGTTTTATATCAAAAGATACTTTTGTTCCTTTTTTTTTCTTTTTTCAGAAAACCTGCTTAATTTCTGTTACTGTGGATTTCCTGAATGATTCCTCCTCATGCACCATCCAATGGGAGAAGTGAATTTCATTTTCTTCACTCAGTTTTCTGTGGGTGGGAAGAGAGGCCTCTTTAACTAGTCTTTTCCTCTCCCTTTGTTCTTCAACTACGTTGTTGCTGCCTCTGATCTGATTTTGCTGTGCAGTTGTGAGTTTGCCACTTTTCTTTTGAATCTCATTGAAGACTGTTCCATCCTGAGGTGTAAATTCCTTTCTAGTTCTGTGTTATCCACAGGGAATAGAGGCAGTGGGGTTGTTCACCTGCTGTGGAAGGAGCTGGCCCTCATCCATAAACTAGAAACACTTTATCACTATCTTGGGCACCTCTATGGACTCCTGAATAAAAATAGAATGGTGGCAGGTGGCTCCTCTCTGAATCACTTACAAGTTACCTTTGTTGTGTCCTGGTCTGGGATAATATGTACACATGATACTACCCTCTGAAGCTAACCATTCATACAAGCCATGAACCACTGCTCAAGCAACACAATGATCTTCCAATAGCTTAAAAAGAAAATTTCAACATGTGTTTCTCCCCTTGCCTTCTGACAAAACCCAATTCAGTTTCAGGGAAAGGCTTCTGTTTCTTGTTTCTAGAAAATGAACTGCAAAGGCAAAAATGCTCATAGGACCCTAGACTGCATTAATAGACATCAACCAAAAAGAACAAGGGAGAAACAACTGTATGTTGCCTGGTCAGATTACATCTGAAGTATTTAAGGACCATATTTTAAAGGGACAATGGAGTGGCAGAAAAACAGAATGAGAAGACTAGAATCCATTCTATATGAGAATCAGTTGAAAAAACAGGGAATGTTTCATTGTAAATGGCTTAATATGGCAATGATCACTATCTTTAAATGTTTTGTTACCATAATTAAAAGGGATTCATTTGTTCAGACTGGCCCCAAAAAGCAGAACTAAGTCCTGATCAGTAGAAGGAGATTTTCATAAAAAGCATAGCTATACAACAATGGAGTAGGCTGCCCATTCCACTAATGGAGGTCCTCAAACAGAAGCTGGATGACCACTTGTTAGATGTGTTAGGAACAGATATCAGCCCTGGGTCCCTTCTAAGACTACAAATATTATTTATGCTTTGTTTTTAGCAACCTCCCCACCTCATATCCCCCTGCCTGGCAGATAACAGGTACTCCATGAACACTTGTAGATTTGACCCAGTAGTACATAGAAAACCAAGCTGCAGAACTTCTAAGGGGTCTGAAGATGTAGGCAAGAAATCTTGGATAAACAAATTAAAAAAGAGAAATCAGTACATAAAATATTACAATAATGTAATGAGCATAGGGTCTTGAACATAACGGGTGCTTCATAAATATTAAAGGAGGAAGAAAGGAAGGAAGGGAGGAAGAAAGGAAGGAAGGACGGAAAGGAAAGAAGATTGATTTTCTTATGTGACTTATAAATTCCCTCTTTCCAACCAGTAGTTTCAAAAAACATAAAATGTCAGCATCATTGGATTGTGTATACCAGAACTGTCCTATAATTTCTGGTTACCTAAAACAGTTTGGAGTTTATATATACTCAAATTAATGTTCCCTCCAAATTTCTTTCCCATGATGAACTGATTTATGAATCACATATCACACAGTAGTGATGAAAAGGATAATTTTTACTTAAAATAGAAAGCAAGATAAAAATCATGAAAATACATCAATAGCAAACTCTCTAAAATCCTACTTTCCAAAGCATTCCAGCTCCAGAGATAAATGTCTGTTGAATGTATCCTAGTCTCAGCCCTGAGGCCCAGCCTCAGGCCTACATCACTGCTACCATATGTTCAATCTAAGGAATAGAAAATTATGTTAGAGATTTGCCCCTCCAGATAGCCAGTCAAAAAGCATTTATTAAGCGCCTATGATGTGCCATGCATAGATAGTTCTGAGGGTTGGAAATACAAATACATGCAGAAAGAAAGACGGAAATGGCACTACTCCCAAGATCGAGAAGCATTTATTCTCACTCCAGAAACTGAGTCTTCAGGAATCAGCAGTCACTGCTTTTGATATGAAAATGATAATACCTGTCCAGGATTAGCAGGGCATAGTCACACTGAGTCCAAAGTCTGGCATCCACAAGAATAATGAAACCTCCCTGGGCTAGCACTACTGAATCATTGACCAAAGTCAAAGAGAAGAGACAGCTTCAATATCTATGAATCCAAATGGGACTCAGTACAGCAGAGATGGGAAATTTCCTGGGATGAATAACCCTTTTCCTTGCCAAATTCCTCCTTCTCCTCCTGGCTTCCCAAGTATTCTTTTTAAGCTTTCAATCTCAGGATGTCCCCCATTTGGGGACAAATGGCATGTCTATGCATGAAGGTAGAATCTCTCTATTCCCATAAATCCCCACCCCCAATAAAAATCATCAGAACCTACAAAGAGTAGACAGAAATGTCCTAATGTAACATATATCCTAAGCATTCATTAATTGCATTTCAATAGTTACAATTAATTATCCAATTAAACAGTGCACATGAAAGCCCGGCTACATTCCTGCCCACACGATCACATGCAGCAAGCATGTGTACGTGCAGAAACAGACACCAAGCAAATTCAGCCTATAGCAAAATTCCTCTAAATGCAAAGAGTTCATGTAATGTCTAAAATATAGTATTGCATATCAGGTTGTATACAGTTATAAAAACATAGACCTCCCATTCATATAGCAATAGCATGTCCATTGTATGGCAAGAGACAGCATGACGTAACAAACAGATGACCAGCCTCAGCCAGGAGGAGCTGGTCTCGAGTCCTGTGTCTGGCACATCCTAGTTCTGTGTCCCTGGGCAAATCAACCCCTCAGTGCTTTCAGAAACTCCCTAAGACTAGGCTGCCAATCTGCACTGATAGAGTTTCTTCCCTAAGAAGTTCCCACAACAATGCGATCACAGACATAGAATACATAATTCAGCAAAGAAATACAATGTAAACAACAGGTCATATAAACAGAACAATTAATATCATATACTACAGTTGCACACCAAGTACACATTTACACCCACTCCTTCAATGGGAGGCATATGGCTACTGGAAGAATTTCTACTGTTGTTCCTGCAGTCAGTTTGCTCACTGACTCTTCCTGTGGCCCAATGTCAGCTCTGTACCCCCCCCATCTTTAGATCCACTTGCCTGCAAGACTGACACTGAGTGTGTGGGCCATCCAGGCTAGCCCTTTGAGTCAAGGTACTAGAGTTGAGTATTGTCCTGTTCTTTTGAGGTTTCCATCACTAGGGTATTATGTAGGAAAGAATTACCAACCTGCTTCTTTGTACCCATTTGGATTGATTAATGTGATCTAGTTTAAAAAGTCATCTTACGGTTTTTTCCATTAATAACTTCTTTTAGCGACCTACAAATCACCTAAGTGTCTTGAATATCCTAGTCCCTTCATAACAAATCTCTTAAGTTGAATGCAATCATCTATATATACCTATACAGACTCACAGTAGGATTAGATGAATCTAGAAACTACTCATTTATCATGCTCTAAGTGATGAAGTTAGGTTTGTAGTTATCACACCATGAATAATTTTAGGAACCTTTCATTACTTTGATGTTTTTTTTTCTTTTCGTTAAAAAAATTATTTGTGCAGCTGGGAATGGAGTGCAGAAATGTTAGCAAAACAGCAACATACAAAGCTCTTCAGTTTGTCTCCAAAACAGCAAAATGCAAACAACAGTTTGCTGGAATCACACCTGAAAAGCATCAGGTTATTTGAGCATTCGGGATGCTTTCCATTCTGAAAAATGGAAGTCGATTTGAGATGAAAGAATTATCTTCAGGAAGGCACTAAGGAAGCAGTGGCTAGAGTGGCTCGCTAAATAAATCTCCAAGCTTCCAAGACTTGCTTTTTTATAAGTGCTACATGAGAAAAACTAGTTTAAATATGACCACGCTCTGCTATTAGCCATAATAGAGAGCATTGGGCCAGCCTCAAGCCCAAACCAAAACACTGTGCAGAGAGACTCATAGGGAAATCAAATTAAAGCCTGCTTCCAAGACTGTCTCATTCAGGGGATATTGAGAAATTGTGATTAGTGCAAAATGAAGGACTAATCTGGAAAAGTGCAGAGCAGCAAAAAGAGGGATCAAAAGCCAATGAAGAGCCCACCTAAAGCATATGCAAAAATCAATCAGGCAAAGACAGGGTGCCTCAGAATAAGAATGAGACCAAATTGGATTCTTCTCCCTGCCCAAATATATTTGGATCTGTTCCAAATTCACAGGAGACACTTCTGAAACCAGATTAACTTTCCCACTAGCTCCACACTCACACAAAAAAAGTTCCTCTCCCACCTTATCACACACATACACACACACGCATGCACGCACAGGCATGCACACACACACAAACTTAAACAAAACACTTAAATATCACAATGTCTTGTTACCTTACTATGTTCCTAAATCCTCTTATGTCACTTTATACATATTAATTTGCAGACACTCCCTAAACAAACTATCTTTTCTTTAGATATCATACTTGTAATTCAGACAGCTATCACCTGATGGATAGACAGGAATACTTAAGGTCACATCTGTGACAATCAAGTATCTAGGCTTTCCATCAAAGATAAAGCTGAGTCTCAGAGCATTTATCACATGTTTTGGTTAATTATATAAAACTGTTACTATATTAGTATACATGGCATAGTCAACCCTGGAGTCAGTAAACCTGGGTTCAGTTCCTACAACTGTGGTTATACTGACTGACTGTCGCAGAACAGTTGCCAACCTGCATTGGTAGGAGTTTCCTTACCAGAAGTTCCCCACACTAATGAAATCACTGGTCTGGAAAATAAACACAGACAGGTACATTTACATACATGCATGAAGAAGGATTTAACTAAACACTAATTTCCAAGGGTTGCATAACATTTTTAAGGGATGATATAATTTAGAGCAAAACTTAAAAGAAAGCAAACCTCAAGGTACACATAAGTGCCTTCTATCACTAAATCTAAAATGTTACATCTATTATTATTTAATATTTTTAGATTTGGAGTTTTTGTCTTATTCTTCTTTAAGTATAACCTTTAACATTCTCTCACTTAAGCTTCGGGTGTTGAAAAGCTTGTTAACATCTCCCTAGGCGGCTGACAGCTTGTGGCAGCAGCTGTCAGCATTAATTGCCTTGCTGCAAGCTCTAATGAGGACTCTTAATTTTAATGCCATGGCTTCTTCATGATACTAGATGGTACTCACTAACTAGTCTCTTTCCACATGGAAATGAACTATTTTCCATCCCAGGAAAAGCCTTAAGCTGCCACTGGTTATGCTCCCTATTTCTACTTTTCCTTCTGAGGTCACAAAACAAAAGAAGATAGAAAAAAAGAGCAGACAAGATGATCTTGGGGCTAGACCAGAGCCTTGGGTCTGCCAAAACCACATTCAATTTAATCCAAAATGTATTAAACATGGACTATATGAGAAGTACTATATTAGGCACTACCAATACACACACACACTATATATATATACACCAATACACACACACACACACACACACTATATTTATATATAGTCTCTCCCCTCAAGAGGCTTTTTATTCTACTGGGGACATACAATATCAATATGGACTTGTAAATATTAGATGATTTGAGGTGGGACAAAGCATTAACAACTGGAGGGATCATAAAATGATTCATCTGAGAGGTGACAAAGTAGAGATCCAAAGAAGCTGTAGTGAGGAAGGAGTGAATTTAAGGGATTGAGTATAGCCCTTAAAGGAGATATAGAATGTGGTACTCTGAGAAGAGACAGTAGGCCAATTTGGCTACATGGAGTATATAAAAAGGAATAATCTGGGATGGTTTTAAATGCCAAGCTCTGTAGTTTTCGAGGCTAAAGAGAGATACTAAAGATCGGGGTAAGGGTGGGGAAGTACTGGAGAAAGTAACATGGGCATCTGGGTTGCCCTAGCAACTCTCTCATATCTCACTCTTTCCTGGCTTCATTGAATGAAACTCACTGTTTATGTAAAGGTTACTTTGCATCAAAATTCTTAAGATTAACATTCATCAGCCTGGCAGGACCCCTGCTTCTCCCAAGCTTGGTTCTTAAATGAGATATACATATATATATACCCATTTAAACAGAACAGAAGGATTTTTAAACAAAATTATATAATGAGGGATCGCTAAAGAAGGTGAATTTGTGTTGGAATCCCAGGAACTATGTTCAAATTCTGGTTCTATTCCTTACTGCCTAGACAACTCACTTCACTACTCTGGGCCTCATCTTCCTCATTTGCAAATTAATGGAATTGGACTAAGTGACTTTTAAGTTCCCCTGGCAGCTCTAAATCTATGACCCTACGGTCATAAGAAGGCTAGCCACCAGATAATTGCTTTTTTCAGCCACAGCAATTCATGAAGACCTTCATCTCTGGCAGAGACAGTTTGTAATGGCCTTTGGTGAAGAATCCACACCAGTGAAATTGTGTATTCTTAAAGTAATTGAAATATTATTTACTTATAATGTATGCATTTATATATACACACTACCATGTCAGAATACGTAGTCTCAGTCTTCTGAATACTTTTTTATGCATGTTGCTAAAATAACATATTAAAAAAGGTTTAAATTTGTCCTATTAATTACCCCTCACATAATTTATTGAGTGAAACGCACTTAATATTTCCTAAATATCTTCTCACTTGACTAAGATTCTTCTTCTCAATTTTGACCTGAACCCCCAGCCATCATTTTTCACAGACACAGGAAGACCAAGAGTGTTAGTTAAGACCCTAAAGGACAAGGTCAAGGGGCCTGTGGAGGTCCAACTTGGTCAAGAACACAATGGAGGGTCCAGAGTAAGCTTAACTGGGGTTCTTCTTTTGTCCTACTGGTTTTCACTAATTTTTATCCCATTTATGATAATCTACCCCCACTTCTGCCTATCCATTATTAACAATCTTTCAAAAGTCAATTTGTATCTCATCTCCTCCACAATCCCAAATTCCTAGTAAATAATACCCTTTTGACTACTACTTCATCTGCAGAATTTCATCCTGGTTCTTTGCTTGCCAAAGGATTCCTATAATAAAACCAGAAGAAGGTCTCGTTCCTTTATAATGCTCATGAAACGTCAAAGTATTGTAATGAAATTGATCTGTACACTTTAAAACTCTATAAAATGTCTATTTATATTTCTTTTTCTGTGAGGAGGTGGAAGGAAGAAAACATAAATGCTTTATAATGGAAAATCTTCAATTAAAAAATAAATGCCAAAACATGGTAAAGAAAAAAATGATTCTATTTGTCAACAGTTGCAAAGACAGAAAGACAGTTGAAAATAATGTTTCAAATTTTAGAAGTTATAAAAACTTAGATTATAGAATGATAACCCTGGAAGCTTCTTTGGTAAGGTATATTTAATTTAATAAAATCCATTTCAATCTTTTTAAAGTTATGATGATTTTAGAAGATGACTTTCTTCTCCTGTTAATCAGGGAGGGTAAATGCATACAAATTTTATAATTGGGATAGTGTAAAGGAGATAATCACATTAGTCAGTCAGCTAGCATTTATTAAGTGCTTACTATGTGCTAAGAGCTTGGGACACAAAGAAAGGTTTAAAAAAAAGTCCCTACTCTCAAGGAGCTCACAGTCTAAAGAGGGATACAACATGCAAACAACTATGTACAAAGAAAACATATACAGATAAGTTGAAGATAATGATCAGAGAGAAGGCACAGCATTGAGAAGGACTAGGAAAGCTTCTTGCAGAAGGTGGGACTTCAGCTGAGACTTAGAGGAATCCAGGGAAGCCAAGAGGCAGAGTTGGGGATGGAGACATTCCAGAGATAGAGGACAGAAGATGAAAATGTGCTTAGAGACCAGAGTGTGACATGTGAGAGGAACAGCAAGAAGGCTCATGTCAATGAATCACAGAGTATATGGAGGAGAATAAGGGATAAGAAGACTGGGAAGGTATGAAGGGGACAAGTTACAAAAGGCTTTAAAAGCCAAACAGAGGATGTTATATTTGCTGCTGGAGGTAAAGAGCCACTGGAGTTTATTAAATAGGGGACATGACAGAGAGTTCAGGTCATTGATCACTGAAATATACATTTTGACCTCTAAAGAGCTGATATGCTGATATTTGTAGAAGAGGTGTGGGAGAGATGGAAACAGGAAAGGTCCAAAAATGTGGCCTTCGAAGCTCTTGATCATAGTAGTAGCAGAAAAACATTATGAGCAGCAAATGCCTGCTGATTGGGGGTGACCATGGTAGGGTCAGGAATAAGAAAGTGGACTCAGCTGGCAGAATCAGAGACAGAGACCTTAGCAGCACTACTTAGCCTTGCTCCTTTCCTCTTCCCTGTTATGTGCTTTGTCCAGAATCTGGAGATACAAATCTACACAAGCAACCATGGACCACACAGACAACTAGGAGATATACAAACTAAGCTTCTTTACTATCTAGTTGGAACTGAGAGCAAAATAATACACCCTTACCCCATATGTCTGTCTCCAGAACAGTAAATCTGAGGCAGTAATAAAAGGTTATGTGTCTGGGTCAAGGAAGCAGCTTTCTGTTGCCAATAGGGCAGGGCTTCCTTGTTTAAATACCAAGCTGTCCCTTAGACATCAGATTTGGCATAGAACTGAGAAATAGCCATACTATAAAACAGACTCTTGCAAGAAGACCGTTTTCTTCTTTCCTCTCCTGCCTTTCCTTTCTTTCGCCTTCTCTCTGTCCTCCTTCCCTTCCCCTCCCTGCCCCATTTCTCTCTGCTTCTGTGTCTCTCTCTTTCTCTGTTTCTATATGTCTTTTTCTGTCTCTTTGAATCTTTCTGTATGTGTGTGTGTGTGTGTGTGTGTGTGTGTGTGTGTGTGTGTGTGTGTGATCTGTCTGCTTGCATGTCTGCATCTTCAGAATTGTCTGTTTCTCTGGGTGGGTGGGTGTCTGTCTCTGGGTGTCTCTGTATCTCTCTGTCCCTGTCTCTCTGTCTCTTCTGTCTATCTCTCCATCTGTCTGTCTCTCTCTCTCTGGACTTAGAGTTGAGAAGATATGAGTTCAAATATTGACTCAGGCACTTACTAGATGTGTGACCACACTTATGTCACAACCTCTCTGGGCTATTTCTTAATCTATATCCTTATCTGTAAAATGGGTATAATAATACCTACCTTACAGGACTATGAGAATTTAATGGAAAAAAACATGTAAAGGATTTTATAAACCATAAAGCACTCTACTAAATTACAAGATATTCCACTGTCTCTATGTGTGTGTGTGTGTGTGTGTGTGTGTGTGTGTGTGTATGCATCTGTCTCCTTTAGGAGAAGTGAGAGTCCAATGCAACAGACACCAGGGTGTTTGGAAGAGAGCTCATTTGTAGTCAGAAGGTCTAGTTGTAAATCCTAGTGTTCTTGCTAAGTGGTTCTGTGACTTTAGTCAAGTCACTTGCTCTATCTAGGTTTCAGTTTCTAAGATGGTTGGACCACAAGATCTCTGACCTCCTTTCCACCTTTAGAACCTATCATATGTAAAAGTAGGGCCCATAAGATTTAGGGCCTGTATTGACCGTCATTCTAATTCATCCCCATTTGCCCAGATGCTTGTATGTCTGCATCTTCAGAATTGTCTATTTTTCCTCTTTTTAGAGGAAGATACAGCCTACCACAGCTTCCTATATTAGCCACTTGCCAAAAAGAGCCTTAGATTTACTGACTGCATCCCAAAACCCTTCCCTGGAGAAACGTTCAAGCAACTAGCTCAACATATTAGGTGTAGAGCTTTTAAAAATAGTGATCCTTCACAGTCTACTTATCATAGCATTTTTTTGTACAGATTCGGTCATTCCAAAAAGTATACCAGGACAGGAAAAACTACCTGCCACAGCTCAGACTTCCTCTGGCAGATTTTTCAAGTCATCAACTACCACCCAAACAGGATGATGTGCAATTTGTTTTCAAAATTTTCCATATATGACTCAACAATCTTTTTGAGCAGATGACAGAAGACGCCAAGATAAATGACACAGCATGTGATACACACAGTAGTATTTATAAACGTGTTCTTCCCTTTTCCAAAAGCAGAACTCACTTGGGCCCACAGAATTATCCCCAACTGAACTGCTGAGGTAACCTTCACTAACTGCACCTACCACTGGACCAGCCAATTAGAAATAGAATGGGTCTTCTGGGCAGGCCCAAGGTCTAGAGAGACACCAATATAATTCCCTGCAGCCCAATCCTCCAAGTTTCCCTAAGCCCAGTTTAAATGTCTCAAGTAATGAGTCTTTTACTACTTCCCTTAGGATATGAGGCCAACGACTAATAGACATCACAACCAAGAAAGTTTTTGTGCGGCCCAGCTTAAGATTTTAGGTTTGGTGTTTTGTTTTCCCCTTTGCCTTGACTTCAGCTCAGTGCTCCTAATTATCTCCCATCAGACCAGGCAGAACAACCAGGATCAGTCTGTTTGGCCTGACTCAGAGGTCTTTCTAGCCAAAGTTCCTTCATGCAAAGTGGCCCACATAAAAGGCAGCTGTTAAATAGAGCTCCTTTTAAACAGTCCAAGCCAAGGGTAAACCCCTCATCTGCTGAGTAAAGGAGTGTCATGTAGATATTAAGCCATCCCCTTAAAGGGATCGCTGTCAGTTTGACTGGGGTTATATGGTGCGACCACAGAAGGCCAGTTCAAGTTCTTCTATTTAGCTGTTAAAGTCCTTCACAACCTAGCCCCAACCTACAGTTCCAGCCACATTGGACGTTTTTCCCCTCTTCCACACTTTGATCCAGACAAAGTGGCCTTCTCTCGGTTCCCTATTCACAACCGTCTGGCCATACCCTAGGTCTAGAAAACCCTCCTCTACCTCACAGAGTCCCTCTCTTCCTTCAAGACCCAACTCAAGTGACACCTCCTTCAGGAGGACAACTAGGTGGCACAGCCGATAGAGTGTCAGGCCTGGAGTCAAGAAAACCTGAGTTAATATCTGGCCTCAGACACTTCCTCGTACTTACTCTCTGTCTAGCTCAGTTTCCTCAGTTCTAAAATAAGGATGATGATAGCACCACCTCCCAAAGTTGTTATAAGGATCAAATGAGGTAATATCTGTGTTACACAATGCCTGGTACATAGTAGGCACTTAATAAAAGTTTATTTCCTTTCTGACCCCTCCCCCAACCGCTAACGCCCCTCCCCTCACTCTCAAAATACCTTGCACTTACCTACTTTGTGTGCCATGCTTTTTCTCTTTATTCAGTATATATTGCTGTCTTCCCCCATAGAATCTATATCTAACAGAAGGGACGGTTTCACTCTTTGTATCTGTATCCTCAGCACCAGAAACTTAGCAGATGCTTAATAAATAACTGTTGATTGACTGATTAATTGATCCACCATTTCCCTTCCTCCTTGTATCGTAATGAATGTTCCTAATGCATTTTGAGATCTTTCAACCAAAGGAGAGCTAAAGGTATAAAGTAAAAACCATCTCTTTAATTATTCTCTCCCTGAAAAGGACAGAAATGCATGAGGAATCTGCCCGGTGCAAAATAAAATTAGTTGAAATGGCATCTGTGTGACTGCTTTGGGCTAAAAACCAGGGGGGCTTCTGATCTGATGTCCCAGCTCCTCCTGTGCCTTTTAACTAACTTTGAAATTCCTGGGGCCTCTGCTGGTGCCTCCATGCTGTTTCCCAGGGATAGAGCCCCATGGAGGCTTATTTGGTAACCTTTGCTAGAATTTCAGAAAATGAAAATAGAGTGCCCACAAGTAATTAAGATGATTTGTCACACATGATTCAGAAAGGCTGGAAGGGGGTCCCGAGCCCAGAGAGAAGACAAGATTAAAGACGAAGCAGCCTGAAAAGTGTGGCCTGAACCCAAAAAAGAAGAAGAAAAAGAAAACTAATGATTGGTGCCCCTATACCATGACCAAACTAAAATACTTTTCCATGTTTTCATTCTCACCCAGAGATTATAAAAAAGGGGGGGGGATGAATCAGAGGGTTTTTTTTTTGTTGTTTAAGTTTGTACTGGCAGTTAGCTCTCAAAATAAAGAATTCAAATGTTTGTAGCATATTTACAAGTTCCTAAGATCTATCCATCTGAAATCATGTTTCAGAAGAAGACAACATGGACAGCAACATGTTATTCAAGTCCTAGGAATTGAGGCATAAGTTTGAAATATTCTTAAATAGTCTATACTTTTCAAATATAGTCATCAAGTCAAGAAGCATTTAAGCACCTATCAGGTACATGTCACTGTGCTAAATGACATGGGGATACAAAGAAAAACATAAAAAGCAACCCCTGCCCTCAGGGAGCCCACAGTCCTACTATGTACAAACAAGATGGATACGGGATAAAATGGAGAAAATCTCCGAGGGAAGATGATTCTCAATTGTGCATTCCTAAATAAAGGAGACATCCCTGAACCTTCCAGCTGCTACCTAGTAGGGATGTCCTGGGCTATGGACAACAAAGTCAAAAACAGAAGTTGTAAGAGCATGTATGACCCAGTGACTCATTTCCCAACATAAATGGTTTAGGACAATCAATTGTTTTGTATTATTCACATTCTTCCTCAACTTTAACTAGTGTGAATCATAAAGAACTGATCATGATTTAATTCTTAATTTTAAAAGTACTTTCAACCCAAGGAGGTCCAAGTACTTTACCAAGATGAGTAAATTAATTTCTCTTGCTTCATTGAATTCCCAGTGATGTATGGAAGTCATGACTATCCTTATTCCTATTTCACAAGAAAATATATTTCCCTAATATAGAAGGTAATTAAGAAATTTGTTCAGAAGCCCTCAGTTAATCAAGCTATAAATCCAGGATCTGGCCTATGCAATAAACACTAGTAAATCTGTTTAACACTTAGATTTCTTGGTTCCTCACCTTCCTCTGACATAGCCCCATATAGCACATATTACATCCTAAGAAAATCAATTCAACTCAACAAATATTCAGTGAATACTTACTATGTTCAAGCTAATGTGCTAGGAACAAGATAAAGAAATATAAAGTAAGATACAGTTCTTGCACTCAAGCTTACAATCTAAGAGAAGGGAAAGGAAATTCAATTTTGAGCCAATATATGAAGAACTTGATTCCACTTAGTACTTAAGACTGTGTTTTCATGGAGCTCTCTGGTCATATCCACTCAATCAGTTGGACTGATTTTTTTTTCACTGAATTAGCATGTTTTTGAGAGAAATGACCAAATTAAATACTTGTTTCAGTGTCATACAGACATAGCTTCAGTCTAAATTAGGTTCCACTCTTTTAAGCAACTAGGGGACCTTTGTTGTCCTTCACATACACTGAGGACATTATTGACCCACTGTCAGCATGAAAGATGTTTTCAGCTGTTTTTCCAGTAATGGTGATGGATTCATTCTGATGAATACAATCATTCTCCCCTGAGACCAATATTTCTTCAATACCTTGATAGATCTGTGATCTCACCAATCAAGGTTTTCCCTCCCACAGTACAGATCACTAACCATCCATGGATTTTCACTCTGCTCTGTCCTTCAATAAATCTGCCAAAGTGAATTCATATAATGGACTTAGAGGCCTTCCTCTAGATAGCTACGATCATCAAACATAGACCATCTATCTTCTGTTCCATCTATTAAGGAATCTAGTATGAGTCTAACATGTATGGAAGAAACCATGTTGGAGTACTTTCATGACTGTATATCTATAACAAATCAAATGCCTTGTTGTCAACAAAAAAAAACAAATCACTGGGGAATTTTTCTTTAAATTTATTAATTTATTTGTTTTATTAGCATTTATTATCTATCCTTCCCACTGCTACCCACTGAATATTTTTTAAATAAAAAAGAAAATCCTCATAACAAAAGTGATAGTTGAGCAAAACACATTCCCATATCGGCCATGTCCAAAAATGTATGTCCAAGTCTGCATTTTAAGTCCATAATCTCTGGCAGAAGATGGGTACCATATTTCAACTTTAGTCCTCTGAACTTGTTATTATTATATTGATCAGAGTTCTAAAGTCTTTCAAAGTTGTTTTTCTTTATAATTTTGTCATTATATAAGTTGGTCCAGCTCTGCTCACTTCACTCAGCATTAGTTGACAGAAATCTTCCCAGTTTCCCCTAAAACTGTCAATTTCATCACTTCTTCTTGAAAAAAAGCATCCTATATTACATATAACATAATTTGTTTAGCCATTTCCCAATAGGTATATAGCCCCTTTAATTTCTAGTTTAGGGCTACTATGAAAAGAAGTGATATACATATTTTTGTATATATGGGTCCTTTTCTTCTTTCCCTGATCTTTTTGAAGTACAGGCCTACCAGTGATATAGCCCTAATCAATCTTGTATTGATTAGGAAATTGCATGAGTATAAATATAGAGTCTGCTATAGGGTAGTGCCTTTATAAGAGAGTCTGTTCCTTCTATCTTATTTTTAATCAGGGATAATATATATGTATGCATATATGTAAATTACAGAATCAAAATCTAAGTTGGAAGGGGCTTCTGCAGCCACCTGATCCAACCCATATCAGAACAAGACTTCCCTCTAAAATATATCCAAGAAGTGGTCATCCAGCCTTTGCTTGGAAGCCTCCAATGAGGAAGAAACTTTCTGTTTCCCAATTCAGCCCATTTTACTTTTACATAGCTCTAATTGTTATGAGGTATTTCCTTACATTGACCCAAAATCTGCTTCTCACTTGCTTCTACCCATTGCTCTGAGATCAAACAGAACAAGTCTAATCTCTCTTTATATGGCAATCAATCAACAAAATATTAAGCACCTACTAAGTGCTAGAAATACTAGTACTAATAATGAAACAATTCCTACCTGCTAGGAGCATACATTCTAATGAGGGAGATGACACATTTATGTAAAAATGGATATGGCATAAATATAAAGTTAATAAATGCAAACACATACAAAATAGTTAAATATATTGGGGAATATGATGTCAAAGTCTGAATGTGATAATTCTTCTGTCATTGATGGAGGAAATAGTTTGTTATAAAATAGCAATGTATCTTTTATATTTTTCCTTCTAATTTATCCTCAGATGCTCTTAGGATGATCTGGATAAATTGGGTCATATTATAAAGGCTTTTTCAGCTCATTTTTCTCTCCATATCTAGAGGCAATTTGTGGCACAGTGGATAGAGCTCTGGACCTGGAGTCAGGAAGTTCTGAGTTCAGGCACTTACCGGTTCTATGACCCTGGACAAGCCACTTAACCCCTGTTTGCATCACTTTTCTCAACTGTAAATGGGGATAAAAAGTAGTACCTATCTCCCATGGTTGTCATGAGGATCAAATGAGATAAAATTTGTTTTAAAAAAAGTTTTTAAAAGTGTTTAAAAAAAAAGTAAAAAAAAGAATTTTTACGAGTGTCTCTGATAATGACCTCATTTCTAAAATATATAGAGAACTGAGTCAAATCCATAAGAATACAAGTCATTCCCCCAAGTGATAGTCAAAGGATATAAACAGGCAGTTTTCAGATGAAGATATTAAAGCTATCTATAGTCATATAAAAATGTTCTAAATAATCATTACTTAGAGAAATGCAAATCAAAACAACTCTAAAGTACTACATCACACCTATCAGATTGGTTAACATGACAAAACAGGAAAATGATAAATGCTGGAGAAGATGCGGGAAAATTGGAACACTAATGCATTGTTGGTGGAGTTGTGAACTGATCCAACCAATCTGGAGATCAATTTGGAACTATGCCCAAAGAGCTATAGAAATATGTATACCCTTTTACAAAGCAACATCACTTCTAGAGTTGTATCCCAAAGAGATCATAAAAACCCAAATGTACAAAAATACTTATAGCAGCTCTTTTTGTGGTGGCAAAGAATCGGAAATTGAGGGGATGCCCATCAGTTGAGGAATGGCTGAACAAGGTATGGTATATGAATGTAATGGAATACTACTGTGCTATAAGAAATGATGAGCAGGCAGACTTCAGAAGAACCTGGAAAGATACATGAACTGATGCTGATTGAAGTGAGCAGAGCCAGGAGAACACTGTACATAGTAACATCAACATTGTGCAATGACTTACTTTGATAGACTTGGCTCTTCTCAGCAATGCAAGGATCTAAGCCAATTCCAAAAGCCTAATGATGGAAAAAGCTATCCACATCAAGAGAAAGAACTATGGAGTCTGAACGCAGATCAAAGCAAAATATTTGCTTTCTTTTTTTGTTTGTTTCTTCTTTCTCATAGTTTCTCCCATTGGTTCTAGTTCTTCTTTCTCATAGTTTCTCCCATTGGTTCTAGTTCTTCTTTACAACTTGACTAATGTTAAAAATAGATTTAATATGAATGTATATGTAGAGCCTATATCAGTTTACATACTGTCTTGAAGTGGGGGAAGGGGAGAGATGGTGAGAAGCTTTGGAACTCAAAATCTTATGGAAGTAAATGTTAAAAACTAAAAATAAAGAAAGAAAAACTAAAAATTAATTAATTAAGAAAGTTTTTTTAAATGCTTAGAGCAATACCTGGCATATACCTGGAGCTATATAAATGCCCATTCCCTTCTGTTCCTCTACTCTTTCAATACATTATGACACAGAACTGTTTATAACCAAAACTCTGTAACATTTTACAAAGAATGTTATAGTCTACACTGATACTTCTCATGGTCAAGATACCTCTTTTTTTTTTTGGTGAGGAGATTGTGTTTGCTGACTAAGGTGACTTCTAAGCTCTTTTGGTCTCCTGACTCTTTTACTAAGGTGAAGCAACTGTTAGAAATGATGATACTGTCAGCATCTGTTCCATTATCCATCTCTCATACTCAGGTTTCAATAATTATTTAAATAAGTCATGTTAGAGCTGTTTTATTTGTGTGCCCAGCTATCTCATTTTTTCTTCTAATTTTTGTTGAACCAGTTGATTTGTAAATCACTCCTTTATCAATATTTTTATATTTCAAGGGTGTTAAGATATAATCAATTTGTAGAGGCGCCTAGGTGGCTCAGTGAGTAAGAGTGCCAGCCCCAGAGTCAGGATGACCTGGGATCGGTCCCGGCCTCAGAAAATGAGCACCCACACATAAATAATGACTGGCCGTATAACCTTGAGCAAGTTACTTAACCCCAATTGCTTTAAAAAAAATGTAAAAAAAAAAAGATATAATCAATTTGTAAACATCAGTAATAAGCATTTTATTTTTCCTTCTTTCTCCTTTAAGAATTTTAAGTGGGAAGTAGAAAAGCAGGCTTTCATTTATAAAATAATAAAATGTACTATAAAAAATTAAAATATATTGTCAATTTTATTTTTGAGACATTTTTAAGTTCTCCTCCTGTCTGTTGCCTACTGACTCTCTTTTTGAAGAAGTATTCATTATATATGGGCAGCTAGGTGGCACAATAGATAGAGTGCTGGGCCTGGAGTTGGAAAGACTCATCTTCATGAGTTTGAATCTAGCCTTGGCCACTCAGTAGCTGTGTGACTCTGGGCAAGTCACTTGACCCTGTTTGCCTCAGTTTCATCATCTGTAAAATGAGCTGAAGAAGCAAATGGCAAACCACTACGGTATCTTTCCCAAGAAAACCCCAAAACTCATGGAGAGTCAGATGTGACTGAAAAACAACTTGACAATAGTAGATTTCTACAAGTTTTTGTCCTCTTTTGTTTCTGGAGTCTGAGCTATATTTCCCAACAATTTTATCATCTTATTCAGCCCTTACACTTAAATCACTGAGAATTATGCTGATTAGAGTTAGATAGTCTTATCCAAGTTCTTTGTAGAATCTCTCTCCCTCAATCCTTCTTTGCAGCAGATGTTAGCACATAAGTTGCAATTATCTTCATGGTGGTCTCTTTGCTTATGCTCATTAGCAGCAATGCAAACTTAGATAACCAAGTGTCTGATGACATTACGTTTCTTGTGACTTTTGAATGCAACCAAATATGCCAAAGTGTTTCTAGCCTTTCCTGGGAGAACCTATGACCTTGTTTTTCCATTTAGTTACAATTCCCTTGTGTCTTCTAATTTAATTTTAGGGAGACTGTTGTTACATAAAACATATGGTTCAACTCCTTTGTCATTTAACAAAAATTCACATTTAGAATACCAGTGGTTAATGTTAATAGAAAATCTAAAAATTGGGATCCTTAGCACTCTCTGCCCAAGTAATAATTAATAATTACTCAAATGTCTTTAACGCCTTAAGGTTTGCAAGACATTTTCTTCACAATAGCTCAGTGAGTACAACAGAAGTTGCCTACATGATATCTCTAGTATTTACCTCATGGAATTATGAAATATCAAATTATGTAACTATGTAACTAGATAGCTATCAACGATATAGATTTAGAGAGATGGCTTTGCAAACCATAAAATGCTATGTAAAGGTCAGCTATCTTCTCCATTTATCCATTAGATAGGTGTAAATATCCATTAGATAACCATTAGAGAGGTGTGAGGTCCTTGAAGGCAAGGACTGTTTTTTGTCTTTCTTTGTAGCCCCAGCAATACCTAGCACAGAGCTCAGCATACGGTAATTGTTTAATAAATATTTTTCAACTGACTGACTTGCCTATGATCACACAGTTGGTGTGCTTCTCCGTCAGAATTCAAATTCAGATTCCTAATTCTGAGTCTTGTGCTCTTTCTATGCCAAATTTGTAAAATGGCTGGCTTAGATTAGTGGTGAAATCTACAACCACAAGAGAAAGACTCAAACCTCTAACTTTGCCTTTGTTGACATCTTTTGTTTCACTTCCAAATATATTCTTGTTTTCAGAGAGGAAACCTTGGCCATTCTCCTATATACCCAAGACTACCAAAAGAAAAAAAGGACAGATGCATTGACTTCGCAACACCTTAGGTACACAGGGTCTATTGTTTGTTTGACTTTCTGCTCTCAACCTGACCTAAACGGAGTTATTTTTTTATAGTGATGATAGCTCAAAACTTCCTTAAAATTTAGATTCTCACTTTTGGGCTACTGGATTGCCTCAGTGGTTCTGACTGAGTCAGCATAAAGCAGGAGAAGTTGGTCAGAGTTGAGACATAAACAAAAGGAGTTTTGCTTCTGCAACATACCAAGAAGGCCTGGGGAGCCTAGTCTAAGCCTTGTTAAGATCGCTCAAGGGCCCTCGATGGCGATCAGCCAGAGTAACTAACTGATAAGAAGTCCTTGAAAGGACCTTTCTTTAGTAAGGGAGTTAGCCCAGGCTCTGTCCCACTCCAAGCACTGCCATTTGATCCATGTTTAACCATCCATAAAATAATGCTGACACCAGAGGAGAGATGCTACCACTAATCCAGCTTTTAATGAGCATCCCAGGGCCCAGCCAGGCTTTGGAAGCAATGAGCATATTGAGATATTAGTTGGAGCTCGAAAACAATAGGTGCTTGCACCCTCTAAGTAGCTCATGTGTTACAGATCTGACAAGTCTCATTGATTTAAATGGCTAGTGCACTGCTTGGATTTTAATCTACTTCACCCTTATACCAAGGAGGTCGCTGTTTAAATGCTTTTACTTAATAATGTAAACACCTGTCACACGCCAGGGGCAGAGCTATTAAAGAGAAGGATTATTTAAAGCAATGTTCCTGAATATCGAAAGATTGTTATCTCTAATTGCACATCCTGACTAGGGGGTTCATTACTGGGTTTGAGGTGGGCAGTGCCCATGTATCTAAAAGTCACCCAGTGCTCTGTCCCCACCTTCCACCCCAAAACCTATCTCTATTGTGCCCTATATCTTGACCAAGTAAAATGTCAGCATACATGATGTGATCTGACTTATTCAAAAAGCTTCCCTATCTAAAAATATTTGCCCATCTGTCCCACTTGGGGGGGGGGTATAACTTTTTTTTATCAATAACATTATACCTTTGGGTTAAAGTTTTATGTCTGTGGAGACTTCTGTTAAACTGAAATCAAGCTGCCTTGGAATAGAATGTAAGCTCCTTGAGGACAATGCCTTTGGTGTATTCTCAGAGTTTAACACAGTACATAGCACCTAGGAAGCATTTAAGATACGCCTGCTGATTAATCTACTAATTGATTAGAAGCACAGTGATCCTTTCTTGTCCATTATCCCATTAGCAAGGATGAATTCATTTGCCAAATTTGCTGGTCTCTGGACACCAACCTAGGCTTGGCTACAGCAGAACATGAGAAAGAATCTAGAAATTGTTCATAGTGTAGTGAGCTAGTGGGAGTAAAGGCCCAAGCAGACCTACTGCCCCAGGGGCCCAGAGTTCTTAGGGACTATATAAAGATACCAGGGATGAGGAAGAGAATACACCAATAGATAGCTGGCTAAGAGGAGTTACAGTATCCCCAAAGAAAACAGGAGGCCATTGGAGAAACTTCCCCCTGTTCTCCTTGCCTAGAGTTGGACTTGAACCTATCTATCAATCAAATATCAAGAATAAGAAAGGACATTGAATGAGGCATTAATGAGAGTAGTAGAGAGAGGGTAGGGTGCCATCAAGCACAATCCCTCTCCCATTTCCAAGCTACCTCACCAAGGATATGACCCTGAAGCATGAGTTATGCCATCTATTGACATCTACTCAGAAGTGAAAAGCTGGTGCTAGTTTTTGCCAGGGGCTATCAGGTCTGCTTACAACACACTGAGATGACTCAGATTCAGGACAAGTGGGAGTATATTTATCCCCAGCAGCCATTGCAATGGCCCACACCATGTCTGTCTGAATTACCCATCAATGTCAGACAGGGTCTAGCTGTATCAACCTTTTCTCTTTGTTTTCACCTTAATTATAAGGACAATTACTTCTGTTTTGTCTCAGTAACTGAATTCCACAGAGCTTATTTGGATGTGATGTTCAGATTGCAATGTACTTGATGACTAAAATAATAGAAATGAAAATAACACAATCAGACATCAGAATAAATGCAATGACCAAATTAGTTCCAGAGAGCTCACATGAAACATCCTCTTGTTAAAGAGACGGTGGATTAGCTATGGGAAATGTTCCATATACTGTCAGACACAGTCAATGTGTTAGCTGATTTGGCTCAACTAGTTTTCTTTGCTATAAGGGAGGGCCCTTGAGATAGGGAGAGTAGTAAACTCAGATCCTCTGAAAGGAAAGAAGACCAAGAGACCACCTCTGGCAAATGATGGCTGTGTGGCCCTGGGAAAGTCACTAGAGGTGACTCTCTAAGGCTAGAAGTCATAGAGAGTGTGCCTACCTCATTGGTAACAAGAGTTTCCACACTTGGGAGTTTCCTCTAACAATAAAATCACACATCTAATCGCTAGTCCTAAAGGAGGGTTCTGTGATTATGATATAAAAAGCAAATTGCATCAATAAAACTTTTTTTAAACTTTAAATAAAATGAATGAATAAGGAAGAGAATAAATGGTCATCTAAGAATGCAGCCCCTCCCATTCTGGGACATCATGCAGGGACAAGGTCACAAAGACAAGATCTACTAGATTTGCCATTAAAACCATGTCTGTGTTCCCCCTTATCAAGTCACTAATGCAAAATGTCGTTTTTGTGCTTTAGAAACTGACTAAATCTACCACAATCATTGCAGCCAGACTCCACAGGAGCCCATTGATTTTACACAATGCAAAAGTCCATAATTTTGCATTGATTCTCACCAGTATATATTTGCTTTGGCTGGACCTACAAATTCAACCAGCTCAGGTGCTTTAGTGGAATTCACCAAATAATTTTTCCAGTCATTGGACTGATTTCTTAATGACCAGATATTTGATTGACTTGACCCAATCTTAGGAAAGCTGCCAAATATCTGCATATAACAGATTTTCAGTTTCACATGTAATCATCTTTTTTATTATGCTATGTTATAGAAATGCTTGCTTTCTTCCATAAATTAAAATTATTATTTTTTTAAATCTCTTGCTTTCTATTTATCCGTATCTGTGCAATATTTCCTCCGTACTTCAAGGAACTCTACCTAGGTGTCATTCTTTGCTCAGTGTTTCAACGGACAAAGTCATTTATTCAACAAATATTTATTATAGGATATAAGATCTTGTGAACTGGAGGAGAAAGAAAGAACTATAGTACTTCGGGGCTGCACTTAAACTGAGATTTAAAAGGAACAAGGGATTCCAAGAGGCACAGACAAGGAGAGAGAGAAAGATGGCATTTCAGGGATGGGGGGGTTAGAACAGGCAGATCCAGAGACATGAATTGGAATGTTTCCTCCAGTGAACAGCAAGTACTCCCATATACTGGGCAAAGAGTATAACAAGAGAAGCAATATGAAATCAGTGTGGAAAGATTGGGTAAGCTAATGGATAAAACTGATTGAGGAGGCTTTGCAGAAATGTGTAGACATAGACAAAAAAACTCTCCATTCTGAGGATTCCTCCTTGAAAGAATCTCAGTGTCTGCCATTGGCCTTGAAACTTGGCTATTTGGACAGACCTAACTAGAAGAGATAGCAACTTGGGTGGCTTGCCAGAACCTTATCTTTAGAGAGGAAATTTCTCCATCCTTGAGATACTTCAGGCCTTGGAATACTTACCCACCACAGCGGGGGAGGGTTGGCGTGCACAACCACCTCCTCCACCATGATGTCTGTACATAAACCAAGATTTCCTCAGATGTAAAGACAAAATTTTAATGTATGGTGATGAATCCTTCCCCTGGAGGACTAGAGAAATAATAAAGATGGGAACCCTGGAGAGGTTTCTGGGTCTGAAACCTGTATCTCCCCCACTGTAATCTGCTACTTACTATCGATGTGATGCTCTGCAAATTAGAACATCTCAGTCCCTCAGTTTGCTGCTCTGTAAAATGAGGGGGAGTTGTGCTTGAAGATTCCAAGGCCCTTTCTATGACCATCCACTGCAGTCCTAAAAGGGAGGAGAGGGGAGGGAAGAAGAGGAGACAGGAGAGAGTTTGAAGGCAGCAGGAAAGAGGAGGAGGGAGCACCAGAGACCTCCCAAAGGGAAGGAGCTGCAGCTGCTGTCAGAGCACAGCATGTTCAGGCTAAATTAGACTCTTTGCTTGTGGGGCATTTGCCCACATGAAAACAGACTGCAGGGTTCTATCTTAACTCATCTGGTTATCTTTAAGGGATAGTGTTAGTACGGATCTTAACACTGTGATCCAAAATCTAGAGGGGAGGGAGAAAAGCTGGGCCAACTTCATGAATCAAGGATATATGATCCTACCCTCAAACTGTTCTTTGCTCCTTAACCCAATATCTGTAATTCCACTACTACACATCCCTTTCTTTAGATCTTAGGAGGCATTGGCTTTGTGTTTCCTATATAACTACCCAGGGGAAGGGGCAAAACTAATTTCATCAACAGGCACCTTTGCCAAGAAGGACAGCCAGCTAGAAATAAGAGCCTGGAGGGATGAAACAGGGTGAAAAGCCCTTGGAAATTGGTACAGAGGAAAAAACACCCATTCTACAGTCAGAGGACTTTCGTTCAAAGTCTACCTCTGACACCAACCTATGCAAGTCCCTTAAACTCCCTAAGCCTCAGTGTCCTCCTCTACAAAATAGGAAGGTTGGGCTGGATAACCTCTGGGGTCCCTTTTAACTCTCTATCTATGACCCTAATGAGAGAAGAGGGCAAAGTAATGAGGTTAGAGGGGACGGAAGTGAAGGGGCACCAAAAAGAGCCTGGAAGGAGTCCTGGCTTTGAAGTTGGAGAAATTGAGTTTGAAACTTGGATCTGTCACTTCCTACTAGTGTGACTTCAGACAATTCACTTAACTTATCTTGTCTTCAGGTTCTTTTGTGGGTCAGAAACTGGGGAAGTCAAGACCTAGTTGGCCAGAGACAGAAGCCAGCAAGCCTCTAGGCAGTTGGGAAGGCCTAAAGCTACATTAATTCTAGCCAGCTAGGCTGACCAGCAACAAGAGTTGGTCTGTGCCAGCCCATCTGCCATAAGACTGAGGGAGTGGGCTGTTGTGCTTGTGTAAGAGGAATGCAGGAACTACAGAGGTGTGAGTTAATTTGTCACAATCCCACAACACCATCCAGCATTATTGAAAACTCAAGGTTGTGAAGCAGACTCAGGTCAGTTGGAGTTAGCTGTGCCCCCAGGGTAGACTGATCTAGATTTTAGATTCTAGGATCCAGTTGGAGGCCATCCAGTTGGGGGCCATGTCAACAAGAGTCTAAAAGTTGTTTTTGAGACTTTATCAGGGAGTTTCTGAGACCACAGGGAACCACCTTGTTAACTGATTTTCAAAACTTCTTTCTATTGGTTTTAATTTGCTTTTATTTAGGTGTTTTATTTAAATTCTAGCTATTATTATTATCCTAACTGCTTTATAACCACCTTGAAAATCACTGCTACCTGAAGGTGTTGGAATAATTTTCATAAAAGAACTGTTTGTTTAAATACTCTTATTCTGAGTGTTCTATTGTATGAGATAGAGGATAGTAACCCCAAAGGGTGCTCATCCATAAAATGAAAAGGTTTGACACCAGGAAAAGGGACATACAAGTAAGTGCCTTCCAGCTTTTAATCTATGAACCTATAATAGTGAGGGTGCCAAAACCCAAAGACAGACCTTTCCTACCTCAGAGTCATGATTAGAGCCAATCATGGATGCAAGATCTACAGCAGAAAAATATGAAATATTAAAGAATTATTAAAGGAAATGAAATATTAAAGGAGAAAAGAATAACATTAAGGACATCATTAACTCATATGCCTCTGCTAATGAAAGTGGATAAAATGGATAGACAGAGTGCTGAACTTGGAGTCTAGTTCAAGTCACTTCTGATTCTACCTTTGTGACCATAGATAAATAGCTTAATCTTTCTGAGTATCTTCTTCTATGAAATAGAGATAATAAAGCCTAGAGTACACATCTTATAAGGTTGTTGTGAGGCTCAAATCAGAGACTCTGTAAATCATTATATAAATGTTATTGTTATCATTAATAATCCATTGGTACAAGAACTCCACCATTACCACCAAAAAAAATCTCTTACGTGGCATGAATAATAAAGGTTTTTTAGCTAAGTTATCACTCAAACATGGGGGCTGGCAATAAAGAGCATTAAAAAGATTTAAGATCCTCCCTCTACCCTTCAACCTTTGCCGTCCACTGGCTCCTTCCCTGCTGCCTACAAACATGCCCATATCTCCCCCATCCTTAAAGAACCTTCACTTGAGCTGACCTCTAACTAGGCTAAACTCATTGAGAAAACGGCCTACACCAGGGGTCTCCACTCTCTCGACTCTCCTCTCACTCTCTTCTAAACCCGTCTGTAGTCTGGCTTCTGACTTTATTAGTCAAATAAAATTGCTCTCTTCGAAGTTTGTCTCTTATTTGCCAAATTTACTGGTCTTTTCTAAGTCTTCATTCCTTTTGACCTCATGGGAAACTTTCACATGGCACATCACCATCTCCTCTAGAAAACCCTCTCCTATCCATGATTATTCTTTCCTGATTCTCCTCCTGCCTATTTGCCCATTCCTTCTTAGTCTCTTTTGTCAGATCTTCATCTCAGTCATGCCCACTGACTGTGGATTTCCCTCAAGCCTCTGTCTTGGACCCTCTTCTCTTTTCCTACTATAATCTCACTTGGTAAACTCCTCAACTCCCATGAGTTCAAATATCGCCTCTAGGGAGATTAATTCTAGATCTGTGTATCCAGTTTTCATCTCTCCCCCAAGTTCCAATCACCAACTGCTTCTTGGACCAATACAGGGTGTCCCCTAGACTTCTCAAATTAATCAACAGAATTCATTACCTTTCCCCAAAAACTCTACTCTCTTCCTGATATTTCTCCTACTATCAAGGGCACTATCAGCCTCCCAGTCACCCAGCTTCACAACCCTAGAGTCTTCCTCAACTCCTTACTCCTATTCACCCTACATATCCAATCTCTTATAAAATATTATTTCTACATTTATATATGTCCCTTTCACTTCATCCTGGTATAGACCTCATCACTTCTCAACTGAACTCTTTCAATAGCCTTCCAGTTGGCTTCCCTGTCTCAAATCTCTCCCCCACTCCAATACATCCTCAACTCTGCTGCCAAAATGATTTTCCAAAAGCATAAATCTTACTATGTTACCATCCTATGCAATAAACTCCAGTGGCCCCTATCATTTCCAGGATCAAATCTAAAAAGTTCTACTTGACACTGAAAGCATCATATGCTGACTCTTTCCTGCCTTTCCAGAATTCTTACACATTACTCTCCTCCATATATTCAACAATTCAGCCACCTTGACTTACTTGCTCTTCCCTGCACATGGTCCTTCAAATCCTGATTCCCTGCATTTGGTATTGGCTGTCCCCATGGCCACAATGTTCTCCATCCTCACCTTTTTTTCCTGGCTCCCAGAAAGCCTCAGTTCAAATCTCACCTTCTGCAGAAGCCCTTTCTCAGCATCCTTCTCCCACATACCAGTTCCTTCCATAAGAGATTATCTCCTATTTATGTTGTACGTACCTTACATAAACATCTCATAATTTGCATGTTATCTGTTCCTTTAGAATGTGGACTCATTGAGAGCAACAACAAGGTTTTTGTTTTTCTTTTTATTCCCAAAGTTTAGAACAGTGCCTGGCACACATGTCTTCCTTTTGAGACACATAGTTTCAAAGAGAAATCAACTCTCTTGGTAGCATCATTTTCAAATACAGAGGACAACGATGGGGCCCTGTTATTCAGCACTGGCAGAAAATTTCACTCCAAAATGTACGCCAAAGGGAAAAAAAATGCTGTCCCCAAAATTCCTTTTTAAGCAATTGGTGTGCACATCAACTTTGGCCCTGAACTTTTGCAATATTTCTCTGTTGTGAATTGGCAAGGCACAGCATGTGGGTAAAAGAGCCATTATGGCCCATCTCAACAAGATCTCTTTTCTCCGACTTAATTTCCTAAAAAACGTTTAGGTGATTGTTCTCTTAGAAAGTAGGCCAGGCATTCTTTGAG
The DNA here is from genome assembly GCA_011680675.1 of Gymnobelideus leadbeateri. Lineage (NCBI taxonomy): Eukaryota > Metazoa > Chordata > Mammalia > Diprotodontia > Petauridae > Gymnobelideus > Gymnobelideus leadbeateri. The sequence continues at coordinate 29,595 of WOXC01011306.1, forward strand.
CCTGCCAGACAAAGACGAAAACAAAACTAAATAACACTGCCTCCCCTCCCCCCAAAAAAGAAACCCTAACAGAAAATAATCTGAGAAAGCAGACTTCCGTCTGTGCACCTGGAGACCCCCTTCCCTGCCTGATCTGTAACTGCTTTATCACTCTAATGAGAACAGATGGCACCCGTTGGGAGACAGGCATGATATTATATGCCTTCACAAGAACTCGATCTGAAACCGGGTTTTTGCCGATCGTTTTTCACTTTGAATTAGAAGAGGTTATTTAAGTAGTAGGCCAGATAGGTGCCAGGAGCATGAAATGTTAATGTATTCTCTGCCACCTTTTCAAGAGTTCTAGGACCTCTACCTTTCCAGGAGTGAAGATACCCACAATGAGATAAAGAGAACTGAAATGATAGCCCCATTTTTAAAAAATTCAATTTTATTTTCATTTCTGGATCCTCTTCCTCCCCCTTTTATCTTTACAGAATTACTGTTACTATATAAATTGATGTTTTGCGTCTGCTCAGTTCATTTTGCATCAGTTCAAACAAGTCTCCCCAGGTTTTTCTAAAACCGTCCTCTTCCTCCCCTCACCCCCTGAGAAAGAAAAAACAAAATCTATCACGAGTACATGTCATACAAAACAAATTTCCTCATTAACCATAAGAAGGAGGAGAAGGAAGGAAGGAAGGAAGGAAGGAAGGAAGGAAGGAAGGAAGGAAGGAAGGAAGGAAGGAAGGAAAAAATGCTTCAATATACCCACTAAGTCCATCAGCTCTCTATCTGGAAGCAGACAGCCTGTTTCATAATGAGTCTTTTGGAATAGTAGTTGGTCACTGTATTGATCAGAATTACTAAGTCTTTAAAAGTTTACTATCTTGGGGTGACTAGGTGGCACAGTGAGCTAGAGCCAGGAGTCGGGAGGATCTGGGATCAGTTCTGGCCTCAGAAAATGAGCACCCATGCATAAATAATGACTGGCTGTGTAACCTTGAGCAAGTTAACTTAACCCCAATTGCTTTAAAAAAAAGTTTATTATCTTTACAATATCCCTGTTATTGTATAAATTGTTCTCTTGCATTTACTCACTTCACTTTGCATCAGTTGTCACAGGTCTTCCCAGGTTTTTCTGAAACCATCCCCTTCATAATTTCTTATAGCACTATAGTATCCCATCACCTTCATATACCATAACTTGTTCAGCCTTTCCCCAAATGATAGGTGTGCCCTTGGTTTCCAATTCTTTGACAGCACAAAAAGAGCTACAGATATTTTTGTATATATGGGTCCTTTTCCTCATTCTTTTATCTCTTTGGGATACAGACTTAGTAGTAGTATTGATTGGTCAAAGGATATGCGCAGTATAATGATTTCTTGAGTGTAGTTACAAATTGCTTTCCAGAATGATAGGATTAGTTCACAGCTCCATCAACAATGCATTAGTGTATCTGTTTTCCCACAACTCCTCCAGCATTTGTCATTTTCCTTTCCTGTCATCTTAGCTAATCTGATGGATATGAGGTAGTACTTCAGAGTTGTTTTAAATTTCATTTCTCTAATTATTAGTGATTTAGAGCATTTTTCATATAGCTATTAATAGCTTGGATTTCTTCCTCTGAAAACTATCCAGGAGAACATACTCTATTTACACTCTATTCTATAGCAAAATAGAGAATGTAAGTCTCTTTAGTCTCCCATGATAAGCTACATATAATGTTATAGTGCCTGGGATTAGGTCTCCCAGTTTATATCTGCTGCAGGCTCAGAGAAGTTGTTCTTTTTACATTTACAAATCATAATTTGTAAATTATGACTGCATAATTAGATCAAAACAAAGGCATTTAATGAAATGGGAATTTTTAAATCAACAATAAAACATTTCCCCCATAAACCTGGGGCTTACTTTCCCATAAATACACCCAGCATCAGCAGGAAAATTGGACACATATTTACACATATTTATGGACACATATTGAGAACACCAGTAGATTAAGCACATAGGGCAAGTGGTATATATAGCCAAGGCTATTTATATGAGTGGATAAGTTTATGCTACAGAGCCACTGACATCTTTGTACCACTCCTACTAATACAAAGGTCTCTTTGATCCTGGAGGGAGTGGGGAGCCAATGGAGTTTATTAAATGAGTGGGAGGGACATGGTTATGGACATGAAGTTTTAGGAAGATCACTTTGATAGTTGACCGTATTCTAACACAGGTTCTCTGGTGCCACAATGAATGAGGCATCCCACCCCAGGTTTTAGTAAGGCTATCACAGTGGGGCCAAGGTATGCCATGCTGAAACTGCAGGTCCCACAGCCTCCAATTGGTACCAAAGAGGCAAGTAGCAATATCAGATGATGAAAACATGAAGGGCATCCCCAATTGACATGCCCAAAGAACAAGGGCTCTGTGACTGTTAGATCTCAAAAGCATGACACTGCTGAATTTTAAACTATGCTTTTCACACCATCTGTGTCTCAAACTTCATTGTTATAATTCTAGAATGTAAATTACCTCTACTTTCAAGTTCCAGAGATCAATTTCTTCTTAAAAGGCTGTAAAGCCAAGCATGAGCAGCTTTCCAGAAAAATGCTGCTATGAACAGCTTCCAAGGTTCTGATTATACAGTATAGTGAACACTCTATTTATTCAATAACAAATCAGAGCAAAACATTCATAGAAAATGAAGGTACAGCATTCAAAATGTTACAACTTATCACAGATAGTCAAAATACAGCATTCACAATAACTTATCACAGAAAATGGCCACATAGTATTCACCATAGTGGTCACACAGTTTTGAACAAAGTATAATCCTTTAGTCAATCACTTAGTAACTCAATCATTCAATCATCCTTAAGGAGGCTTGCCTCCTCAAGGGTCACAAAATACAACAGTCAAAGTTCTCCACTGATGGGGAGCACTAAGTTACAATATCAGCACTCTCTTAAGGGGTAGTGTAAAATTCACAGGCCATCTACTTCTCAGTCACAAATAAGTTACAATCTTCTCAGTCAGTACACAGTATCCAAGTAAAGTCTTCTTTGAACTTGACTCAGGGTAGTCTCTCAGATTCCCTGGATCCCCTTACATGGTGCCAGCTTCTACCTGGATTCACCAAACTGTCACCCAGGTTCAAAGGCAAATAGCTCCCAGTTCCTTGTCCAGCTCTCTGTGTTGTTCCTGGTCTACACTGAAGCTCACACTGTCCAGTCCACCTCAAATCCTTCACAATCTCTATTCCTAGGAAGCCAAGGCTATAAACAGGTTCATACAAAGTACCAGTATCATAGTCATGCTTCTTCAGTCTTGGGCAGCTCCCAGCAGAAGCTCCAGCTGGTTCCCAGAATCAAAATCACTTCACCCAGGTTCCCAAAATCAAAATCATTCTCTCCTGCCTGGGCCTTTCCTCTTCAGCCTCCTCAGCAGTAGCTGCTTCTGCCTCCACAAGCTCATTCCAAGGAGTTCTGACTCTCCCTCTCTGGGATTTTTCCTTATATATAGTATTGCTCTTCCCTTTTCAGCCCCTTCCTGTTACATCAGCAACAAGAGTTCTACCTTCTGTTTCTTTAACAAAGGCTTAATTTGAACTAGGTGCTAAGTACCCCTCAGTTTAGCAAAACAAAAGGAACTTCAAATTACATTACTATCACAAAGGCTGGGCAAGTAAAGCAAAGCGATGAACCTGTAGAAAAATGCAAAGTGAAGTTGCAGAGGGCTGTGGTGGAAAACAGAAATTTGGGTGGGCAGAGGGGAGTTTCTTGAAAAGCTAGATTGTGTGAAAAAGGAGAAACCGGCACTAAACAGGACATGGAGGGGGGCAGGAAAGAGAGGGATTTAGAGGCACAGCAAGCAAACTGGTCTTAGAGAACCAGCCTCAGGAAGGAAGACCAAAGAAAATTCAGAGGAGTTGTAAAGTCTGAGTGGATTTCCAAATGAAGAGACATTCATGAGCTAAGCACATGAGTTCCCGAGGCCAGGGACTGCTTTGTTTTGGTCACTGTATCCCTAGAGTGAGCACAGTGCCTGGGACATGGTGGGTGCTTATTAATAAGTACTTGTTGATTTGTTGATTGACTGAAAGCATGGAGCCCCATGCGTCTCTCTTTGCCTAGGTTTTGGTACCAAAATAACAACGGCAACCACAACAATAATAATAAGACTGTTTGGCTTCTAAAACCCTTCATAACCTGGCCACTTCCTTCTTCCTGGACTTGTTACCCTTCATTCCTTTCTACAAACTCTATGATACTGGCCTCCTTGCTGTTCTTCACATAAAATCCTCCATCTCCTGACTCTACTCTTGTCTTCACTGACTGACCCCATACCTGCATTCTCTCCCTCCTCATCTCTTGGCTTCTTTCAGGTCCTAGCTAAGATCCTATCTTTGCAACAAGCTTTCCCAAGCCCTCTTAATGCCTGTGCCTTCTTCCTAAGCTTATCTGCAATTGGTCCTGTTATCTATCTCATTTACTCTTAGTTGTTGATATATCATCTCCCCCCTTAGACTGTGAGCTCCTTGAGAACAGAGCCTGTTTCTTTCTTTGTATCACCAGCACTTTAACATATTCCAGGCACATAGGCAATGTCTGTTGTTCCCTTGATGAACAGCTAGCATTTATACAGCATTCTAAGGTTTGCAAAGCACTTTACCTATGTAGTCACATTTGATGCCCACAACAATGTTGTAAGGCTGGTGCTAGATCTGTTCCCATTTCACAGATGAGGAAGCTGGGGCTGAGAGAGGTTAATGACTTGCTCATGGTCAGTAAAAGCTTGGGGTAGCAATCAAACCCAGGTCTTCCTGACTCCAAGTCCATCTCTACCCATTCTGCAACCTACCTGGCACAGATAAAGGGGTTCTAGAGCCAAAGCACCTGCAGTCACATCCCTCCTCTAACCCTAACTATATGAATTTGGGCAAAGGCACTTAGCCTCCCTACATCTCATTTTTCTCAGCTGCAAAATGAAAGAGTTAGAAAATATGGCCTCTGAGGTCCCTTCCAAACCTAGGTCTATAACCCTTTGATCCTATGGATTATAAATTGGTCCCATTTTGCACAGAATACATAGTGAACTTGAGGTCAGGGACTGTTTCGATTTTGTCTTTATATTCCCAATATCTTGCACATGGTTTAATAAATTTATTAGTTGTACATGGTTTCATAAAGATTTATTGAATTAAATTTTCACCTTCAGTATGTAGCTACACAAACTTTTTTTAAATATAAGCACAACAATAAATAATAATCAGTCTATTCCACCCATTCTGGATTCTCAGGGTATATATGTTTAAAAGAGACTGAGAGATATAAAAATTGAGAATATCTAAATCAAAATCTCAGAAAGCCAGAGGGTTGTTGCAGAACAGATGTAAAATCTTACATCTGAAGAAGAGCCCCTTTAAAAAATATCTGTGCTGAACCATTTCCCTCCTTCTCCCCATCTAGAGAGCATACTTTAGTGGGTGATAAAATATCTTCCCTTTCCATTTCCCTCTTCTATTCAAGTAAGTGGGGAAAAGAAAGTACACTCACCACAAGGTTGGCACTATGAAGAATGGAGCTCTGATAAGTGGAGACACTGAAGAAAAGAGAGAAAAGGATGATCCTTAAGGACTGAGCAGTGGCAAGAAGTTCTCTGGAGTGTTTTGCCCTGTCATACAAAAGGAAGATGACATGGAAAGATAAGCTCTACTTTGCTTGAGGAACTGCTGTCTGGACTGACAGTACTATGGAGATGAGAGAAGCAGGAGATGCTGCCAGAAATGGGAAAGAAAAAAAGGAATGATAAAAATCCACAACCCTTCCTCCCACCACTCCCAGTTCCACCAGCAGTTAGTCGAAGAACAAACCAGGCCTTTTTGAGGAGATCTCAGTCAAGGGAGTTCTCATATTCAATCAATCAATCAACAAGCATCAGTAAGCATTTACTATGTGCCTTGGCACCACGCTAAGTGCTAAGGATACAAAAAGAGACAAAAAACCAAGGAGCTTACATACTAATGAATGAGACAACAAAGAAACAAAGAGATGTATACATAATACATACAGAACAGGAGAAAAGTAACCTCAGAGGAGAAGGCTAAAGTGACTGGGGGGACCAGGAAGGCCTTCTGCAGAAGAATGTGTTTAAGCTGAGCTATCAAAGTCCAAGTCAAGAGGCAGAGGGGAGGAGGGAAGGAACATTCAAGTTTAAGTGAAAATAAGAAGTTAGCTACATCTTTAGAATTAATGTCTACTCATTCAAAGATTTCTGTTCCATTTTCCACCTTATTTTAATAAAATTTTCTTCCGTAATATTGTTTGTTACATTCTTTCAAGTGCGTGGGAGCTGGTCCCAGTACTGGGGAGTATCGTCCATACATTTTCCCAGGTTTCCTGGGTGGGCCTAAAAGTTGAGAATAAGAAAATCTCCCAAATTATGCCCAGTCACTTCATATTGTAAATATTTTCAACACAATATTTATCAAATTTGTAAGGGGGAGCAATTGCTAATGTGCTAGAAGACTGTAGCAGCAAGCACCCCAATATCCCCAGGGTAGCTGCCAATATAGGTTCTTAGATCTGCTTTTCAAAAGGAAAGCAATTCAGAATGGGTTAACAAGCTTACTTTAATCAAACAAACATACATTACCTAGTTCAGGGGAAAAAGGTCAGCACCCCGAACTTCAGAGTTACAGAACTTACAGATCAAACAGACAGGCTTCCAAACTGTCCAAACATTATATCAATACCAAATCACAGTTACCAGAGAGGGAAGCATCAACATCTGGGTTTTCAAAGCCGGGGGGCTCTCAACAACGGCTTCCCAGAGTCTCATCTGGTCAAATCACACAACACTTCTCAAAGTGAGCCCCAAAGCAAAGCCTCTCCTCAGGGTTTATATAGCCTTCTCCTGGCTCAGAGAATGTAACAACCTTCTGGACCCACTGCCCAATCACAAAGTATCAAGGTATGGGCTTTCCTGAAAAACAAGCCTCCCACCACAGGCTCCAGGTGCACTTAAGCTAGGGGCAGGGAAGATCTTTAAATTTGCATTTCCATTACATTCGGCCCCAAGATCTTTCATGCCCATAGCATACACAATTTACATTTGAATTAGCACTAAACATCTCTTAGGTCACATTTTCCAGGTACATAAGAAAATCACAATATAATCTCAAAATACAATAGTCCAAGTCTTCCACTCATGGGGCAAATGTTAACTCAGTCCACTTATCAGTAAAATCAAAAAATAGTCACTCTTAAGTTTACTCAATCAGTTATATCAGTTTTCAAAGTACAAGTCTTCCACTCATGGGGCAAAGTCTTGATTAGCTCAATTAGTCTCTTATCTGTAACAATATCTCAAAGTACAATTAGTCACTTATTCAGTAAAGTCTTACTAAGTATGCCCATAGCATAGACAATTTACATTTCAATTAGCACTAACCATCTCTTAAGTCATATTTTCAAGGTACATCTAAAGTTACCAAAGTGGCCACTGGGTCTTAAACAAAGTACATTGCATTATCACATCAATTCACAAAATACAAAGCATTATCACATAAAGTTCTTTTGGGAGGAGGGGGGTGTCCTTCCCACAACACTGCTCCAGCCCCTGCTTCCAAGTCCAGAGAGGGAGCTGGGCAACAAAACCAAAGTGGGGTCCTTGGGGTCCATGGCACTTCACCCCACCCACCAGTCACAAGTCCATCCTCCCCCTGGGTCCCAAACTGTGGGATGCAGCAAGGAAACACATTCAGTGCCCCTGCTTTGCCACACAGTCCTTATCTTGTCCTGTGGCTGAACTCCAAACTCCTGGGTTCCTTCTCCTCCAGCAGAAGGCAGCAGCTCCAGGCTTCTCCACAGGTCTCCATGCAGGCAGTTCACCATTCCTGCTCTCAGCTCAGTGAAGTCAGCATGCAGGTCTTTCTCCTCTCCTGCTCCATGGCTCCACAGAATCACAGCTACCACAACTGGGAAACAAACAATTATCCCAGCCCCCATACTTTCCTTTTACTCAGCAGATCCCATCCTCGTCGCCATTTTGTAGCAGCAAGCACCCCAATATCCCCAGGGTGACTGCCAATATAGGTTCTTAGATCTGCTTTTCAAAAGGAAAGCAATTCAAAATGGGTTAACAAGCTTACTTTAATCAAACAAACATACATTACCTAGTTCAGGGGAAAAAGGTCAGCACCCCGAACTTCAGAGTTACAGAACTTACAGATCAAACAGACAGGCTTCCAAACTGTCCAAACATTATATCAATACCAAATCACAGTTACCAGAGAGGGAAGCATCAACATCTGGGTTTTCAAAGCCGGGGGGCTCTCAACAACGGCTTCCCAGAGTCTCATCTGGTCAAATCACACAACACTTCTCAAAGTGAGCCCCAAAGCAAAGCCTCGCCTCAGGGTTTATATAGCCTTCTCCTGGCTCAGAGAATGTAACAACCTTCTGGACCCACTGCCCAATCACAAAGTATCAAGGTATGGGCTTTCCTGAAAAACAAGCCTCCCACCACAGGCTCCAGGTGCACTTAAGCTAGGGGCAGGGAAGATCTTTAAATTTGCATTTCCATTACAAAGACAGATTCAAGATCCAAAACTAACTCAACCAATAGAATCTAGTAAGATGATAGTTCATCAAAATAAATGTATATTCTTTTTCATCTAAATATAAAATTCAGCTTTCCCCTAGCTGACCAGGGGGAGCCCACACAATGCCTGGAGTCATGGTGAAGGACAAGAGTTCATCCAGACCTTTCTGGCCTTCCTGAAAAAGTCACGGAAGCTGAAAGCCCAAATGAGTGGACACAGTCAAATTGGCCAAACAAAAGGAGCTGGCACCCTATGACAAGAACTTGCTCTACACCTGTGCTGCCTTCATGGCCTCCACAGACACCTGTACCTCTGAAGTGGTGCAGGTATGGGATCCATGATCAAGATCTATGGCGGGTGCCCTGGAAGACCTCAAGATGACAAAGAGGGACCAGGATGGAAGCAGGATGCTGATGCCTCAGGGAGAGAGAGACCTGGACATAATTGCTGGACAGGTGGTAGCTGCCAACAAGAAACATTAGGACAAACCACAGTAGATTCATTAATAAATTTCCTTGTTCATAATACACACACACACACACACACACACACACACACATATATATAATACACACACATATATATATAATACACACACACACATATATATATATATACACTGAAGTTTATATATAAAAATATGTATATTTTTATATATAAACTTCAGTGTATCAAAAAAATAGAGTCTAACATTTAGTTTCAAAAAATCAACTGCAGGAGCACAATAAGTAAAAAGCCTGACTAGACAACAATTTCTGTAAAAAATATCTTGGAAGTGTTTGTAAACTATCAGTTCCATACAATCAACAGAGTGACATGATAGCCCCCAAAGTGAGGCTCAGTTTGCATTTATAGAAGCACAGCGTTCAAGAGGAGGGGGTGCCTAGTCCCTCTGCCCTCAGATCACATATAGGATGTTGTGTTCAGTTCTGGGCACCACATCTTAGGAACAAGGATATCGACAAATATATGAGACCCATCATCCAGTGTTGCAACATGGCTATGATAGATAGAGAGCCACAATCATAAATGATCTTACACTGTTCCAGGAGAGGCATTAAATCAAGTAGATTAGAAACATAGTTCCTGTATCATTTTACATGTGCCACATTTTTTTTCTAAAGAGAAATAACAAAAGGGATAGAGTCCAAGAAACCTGGAAAGGCTTGTATGAACTAATACAGAGTAAAGTAAGCAGAACCAGGACAATGCAAATGATAAAAACACCACTATAAAGACAAGCAGCTTTGAAAGACTTTGATGAACTCTGATTAATGCAATTAAGAACCAGCCTCCAAGAGACCAAAAGTCATGCTACCTCTCTCCTGACAAAGAGGTGATGGACTGAAGACAGTTAAATGTTCCCCTCCCCAACATACTTTTTCGTTGTCCACAAATACTCTGCAAATAGAGTTGTTGTTGTTCAATAATTTTAGTTGTATTGGAATTTTCTTGGTAATGATACCGGAATGGTTTGCCATTTCCTTCCTCAGATGAAACTGAGACAAACAGGGTTAAGTTTCTTACCCAGGATCACACAATTAGTAAGTGTCTGAAGCCAGATGTGAACTCAGGTCTTCCTGACTCTAGACCTAGCACTCTATCCACTGTGCCACCTAGCTACACATAGAGTAGCAACTTCCAACTTCCACCAATGGTAAGGGAAAGACCATTTTGTTACAAGGGAACAGTACAGGAATCTATATCCATGACCAACCCCTTCTCACTGTTCCCTCCCCAAATACCTAGCAGAAAAATAATTACATCTTTCCAAGCTCCACAGGAGGTAGGGAGAGGAGTAGCAGTCAAATGAGTCATCCCAATAATGTCCATGTAAAATGTCATTTTGGTGTTATTTGCCCAAGGTCACACAGCTAATGTGTCAAGTGTCTGAGGCCAGATTTGACCTCATGTCCTCCTGACTCCAGGGCCAGTGCTCTATTCACTGTGCCACCTAGCTGCCCCTATTCCCCTATTTTTTTAATTTAATTATTTTTTAAAGCAACTGATATTTATAAAATTCCCTAAGCTTTACAAAGTCTTTTTTTTTAACATGAGAACCTGATAACAGCACTTCAGGCAGGTGCTACTATAATCTTTATCTTATAGGAGAGGAAATGGAAGCTTGGAGAGATTAAATGATTTTCTTTGGGTAGAACAACCAATAAGAATTTGAGGCAGGATTCAAACCCAGGTCTAACAGTGGTTCCATTAAAATACCATCTAGTCAATTAGGATGCCCCAGGCTGGCTTAATTATCTCTTGGAGCAGCCGGAAGATAAAGTTTCCCCAAAGAATAAGCAAATATAACTCTACTCAACCATTAGGGAAATCCCTTGTGTTAGCCATTCACCATAAAATGCCTAAGAGTAATGGTGCAGTTCCTGCTAGTGACTTTGCAGCTGGGCACAAGGTGGTTAGACATTTTATCAAGAATTATTTCATTTAGTTGTTGGTATGCTAATATGCAGCTATAATGGGTACTCCTATTATGACTGTGTTAAAAGGTCCTGTGGTTATGTCTATATCTATTCTCATGTTTATTTAGCCCACAGTGTTAGAATGAGTAATAAACCCTTATACTAGTAACTGATTGCTCATTAAAAACTTGGCCCTACAGCTAGCTAGATGCCCTTGAATTCACAGTACACTGAGAGGATTCCCAGGGAGTTACTCCTCATGCAAAAGGGAGATGATAAAATGTTAAATTGGAGGTCAGGTGGCAGCATAACCAGATCTGTGAATAATTCTTATGAAAAATCTGCTTTAAAATGTGGGCCCATTTCTGAATGGACTACATAGGATTCAATTTTTGCCACTAAGATTAGGGAAAGGTAAGAAGGAGCCAGGGAGGAAGAAAAAAGTACTAATTCCCACACTTGCTGCTGATGCAAAAATGCCAAGTTCCTTTATAGGTAATGCTTTATTTAACAAAAGAAATCCAAATGTCCTTCAAGAATCCCAGGGTGTGATTTATCAAAGCCCTAAGAAGAAGGAGGCAGGTACTGTTATCCATGTTATAGATGGAGAAACTGAATCCCAAAGGAGTTAAGACAATATCCCAATAGTTAAAAATATCATCGTGTGTGTATATGTGTGTGTGTGTGTGTGTGTGCGTAAATACATATATACATATACTTTAAGTTTTCCCATTCCCAGAGTAAAGACTTCAGTGTATAGGTAGATCAAATCCTTCTTATTTATAATATTCCCTGAGAAATGCCAATAGCCCCATGCCTTAAAAAAGTTGTGAAAGAAAATTGCAGGGTTCCCACCAACTCTTCCTGTATCTTCTCCTTCTGCTCCTAAATGTCTCTCCTATCCTTCTGTCCCCAATCATCCAGTGCCTCATCCTACCCTGTGTAATCTCGGTTTCCTCATCTATAAAATGATTTGGATTTGCCTACACTATCTCTAAGGTCACTTCTAGCTTTGTATCCTGTGACTCTTTGAAGGAAAAAGTGCTCTGAGAGACTCATTTAAACCCTGGCTTAAATATACTGCTGCAGCTTAAATTGGTTTGGAAGAGAAAATCTCAAACATTCTCAAATATGAACCTGGTTTAATGTCATAGTGCATTGGAGATGATATAGATATCAAACTACATTCAGCAGGAGAAAAAAAAAGAATACATGGGATGTACCATGAAATGTTCCCCCAACTCCTCTCCAAATTCAATAACAAGAGATAATATTTATATGTCCTCATCCTACATATGACCTGCTCCCCCTCCATCCTGAGGCCACTCCAGGATCGATGGGACTTCCATATCATGAGAAGGCCCAGGCCCACCAGGGCATTCTACTTTGGTTCACACCTTAGGCTTACACCACCACCACAAATTGGTTCCACCTCCATAGTGACTGACTGCCCCCTACCCTTTTTCAACTCCCCTTTAGGGTTTTTTTTTTATCTTCCCCTAGTAAACTATAAACTACTTGAGATTAATGACTGCCTTTTTGTTTTTGTATTCCCAACAATTAGCCCTGTGCCTGGTACACAGTAAGTGCTTAATAAATGTTTATTTATCATCTTCAGCTATCTAGTTCTATCTACCACTTTAAAGTTTACAAGACGCTTTACATATATTTTTGTTTGATCCTCACAAAAAAACAGTCAGAGGCAGGCATTATTATTATCCCCATTTTACAGATGAGGAAACTGAGGCTAAGAGACGGTAAGTGGTCACACAGCTACTGAGTATCTAAAAGGCAAGATTTCAACTCAGGTCTTCATGACCCAAAGGCAGCATTCTAACAACTATGCCACAGCACCACCTTAAATCAAAACAAATCTTTTAACAAGTCCCAGAAAAACAGAAGCCTCCCATCTTGGAGTTGGACTTTAGTTGTATTGGAAACATACATACCACGATGTCAGAGCAAGTACTGTTTAACTAAAGGTCAAGGGGTCCAAGCTGAGATAGGATTTCACTCCCGGGTAGGAAACTGAGATCATCAAGCTCATTTCTCCCCATTCTAAACTTAGAAACCCACTGGTTTTGATTCACCCCAGATGTCATTTATATACGTACCTAGAAGGTAGCAAGTCTCATAACCCATAACCCAGGTAACCGAGTCCACCTTCCTCAAAACTGTGAAGTCAGCATAGTTAGTTTCCCGATCCGGAGGGGGATCTCTTTTCTGCTACTTTCTAAACCTGCAGTGACCTGATATCACCCCTTTAAGTGCCTTTCAAAGTCTATTCTCAGCTCCACGAAGGCAGAGTGGATAACAAGACTTGATATGTTTATATGTTTCCTTCTATTGACCCAGTGGGGATCCAAAAGACTGATTAATCTAAATTAATAAGCATTTAATAATCACCTACTGTGTGTAAGACACTGGTCTAAGGGCAGGTGATACAAAGACAAATTCTTTATTTTTACATTCTGGAGAACTATAGTGTCTATAGAGCTGACCTCCATTCTAGGCAGATAGGGACTCACATACCCCCTCTGACACCTACTGTCTATGATCCTGAACACTCGGTTAATGTCCCAGGGCTCGAGGCAATTTTCCAAAGCTATATATACGTCATAGAGAAAATGCTGAACTTCATTAGAAGAGAGAGTTCCCTCACCCAGTGGTTCCCTGTAGCTGTGAAGCTACAGGTCCATTACCTAACCCCTATTACATTCTAGTTAATATATGTTTAAATATAGTCAACTTAGTTAACATATATTCTAGTTAACATATATTCAAATATTTGTCGAGGATATCTGTTATGTGTAAGGAAATGTTCTAAGTTGGAGCTCTGTGACAAGAAAATTCTTTTCCACATTTTTTAAATGAGTTTATAGTCTACCTAGGAAGATGAAGTGTAAGAAGCCAACCTCATTTCTTCTTGGCCCACTCCTAGAAACTCTTTGATTTTGATTGATCTCTGGACCTAGGATAATCTGGATTGAGTATTTACTTCTTGAACTATCTTCTCCTATCAGCACTTAACAGAGCATCTTACACATATCTGATATCTGCAGATATTTGGTGATTAATACTTGAAAAGATAACTAGAGGGTAAATAATAAACAATCAGTGCCAAATAAGTCCTCCAGGTAATTATAAAGGTAGCCTGTACAGTGTACAGAGTGCTCAGCTTGGAGTCCAAGATTGAATTTCAAACCTCACCTCTAACATAAGTCAATGTCTATTGTCTCAGGCAGTTCTGTAGGATTTATCCAGTAAGTCACAGATGATGTAATAAAATTAATATTTACTATGGTTTCTCTGTCAGCCTCTTTCCTCCCACCCCAACCCCTTCTCTTCCCACCTTTGCCAGAGATTTACTTTCCCTGAAAAAGGACAAACTCATCCCCAAGTCCTGAGTGAGTCCAGCTTGATGCTTCCTGGTCACCTTAAAAGCATAAAAAATCTCAGCCACAAGCAGCTGGGACCTGTCAAACCTGGTGAATGTCTGAAGGTCATAAGAGTAACAATTTCCCTTACCATGACCTGCCTTGGTGACCAAAGGTGTTTTTATATGAAGATGGGGGTGGGGGCATATTCAGAGAATCTAAGGGACACTGTTTCTTTGTTGCATATCTTTTCCATGTTAGGACAAAGTAAACCCACTTTTGTTAACTATTGAGTGACTTATGAGTGTCTTATTTCATCCTAACGTTGAACTAGCCCAACAGTAGCAGAGATGCCAACTCATTCATCTATTGGCCATGACACCTTCAGAAGCAAATTCGTTGGTGTAGATGCTATGTAGAAAGTGCATTAAGTCTTAGACTACTCTTCCCAGGGTCCAAGCTGGTTTAGGGGAAAATGTGTTCCCTAGGTACTGAGGAGGGAGAAAATGTTACTTCTGTTCTTGCTACATCTGTGAAGTAAGTATCCTTTTGTAAAAGTCTATCTATGATAATTCTTTAAACATAACTAGGGTAATAATCACTGTGGGAACACACTGGAATGGGAGCTAAAGCTGAAAACAGAGAAGAAATACACTTTCAGGGGCACTCCTGAGACCCTGACGGGCAAATGTAGCCAGTCTTACTCTGTGAGAGTGAGTCCAGAATGCCCTTACATTAATTTGCTTCCCACAAAATAGAAAGAAACAAATGGGGCAGGTACCAAGGCTTCAAACCTCTGGTCTCACTGAACGTGGAAGGACTTAGATGATAATTGGATCATGCCCAACTACTTAGTACACACTGAAGAGGTAATTAAAAACTTCAAGATAACTTCATACAGGACTGGAAAATAATCCCAGGAAGTTGGCAGAAACTTAACTGTTGTGGAACACATTTAATCCCTTCTGCTATCTTCTAATACCATAATTCAGGCAACCCAGAGCCCTCCCTCCTCAAAACTGTTAAGTCTGCATAGTTAGTCCCTGATCTAAAGGGTTTCTTTTCTCCTATTTTCTAACCCTGCAGGTTGACCTGATCTCACCCCCTTAAATGCCTTTCAAAATCTATTCTCGGGTCCATGAAAGTAGAGGATAACAAGACTTGATATGTTTATATGTCTAATTCTACTAGCCCACTGGGGATCCAAAAGCATCTTAACATGAAAAAAAAAACCTTATGTCAAAGGAACGAAGCTGGAATATAGAACTTTACAGATCATTTAGAAGGGGGAGATATTGGAAGTAGAAGAGGGCCAGCTCCTTTGCCTCTGAAATCACATTATGTAGGCAGTCACCCACTCTGCCCACTCATAAGGCTCGCCCTGAGAGGACCCCTTATCAGAAAGATGTAGTGAGAATTTGACTACATAGAGAAGGGTAATAAAGTTGGTCCCATGATAACAGATATGAGCTGAAAAGAGCAGTCTTTTTAAAAATCCAAAATCTATAGCCTAGAAACATTTATTAAGATGAAATTTAACCAAAGACTATAAAATCTTAAATGGTAGATAATAAGGTCAAGCCAAGTTACTATTTTCAGCTCAGAACAGATGATGAGACAAGGGGACATAAATGGAAATTAAAACAAAAAAAGGATTCAGAGCAGATCAGGAGGTTACCAAAAATAATCAATGGTTGAAATGACTTTCGAGACTCATTCACTGTGCTGAAAATATTGGGTCATTGAAAAAGTAATGAGATGATATTCTTGGGAAATGGAATAGTTAAAATGAATGAGCCTAGATGGGCCTGAGGACTTTAATCATACTGAAAAGAAACACTTCTTGGGAATGTTCTCTTCCAAATTGAGGTGAAATTTCATCCCAGGGAAAATGATCATAATGGGGTGGGTTTGGTTTTTTTCATTCTGATCTTTCCAGGAGATCTGAGGTCCCCTCAGAGTAATAAACCAGTTAATTACAAAGGAGCTGTAATCAATGAGATCACTTTTTTGGTCTTTATCTGAACAAGACTAGGCAAGGCATTAACAGAATCTTAAGGTGAGAAGATCATTTAGTTCAACTTCCTCAAAAAGATAAGAATCCCATGTATGATATTCCTGTCACATGGTCATCAGTCCTGAGTTTGAATACTTGACAAGGAGCTCAATAATTTGTGTGGCTTCCCATCCCATCTATTGACTCCTCTAATTATTAAAAAGTTCTTTCTTAAGACTGTCAGAAACCTGCTACCCTGCAACTTCTGTTATCATTTCCTCTAGAATGAGAGAATGTCTATTTCTTCTTTAAATTAAATTTTATTTTTATCATGAACTTATCATGAAACAAACATTTCAAAGGACAAATTACAAGAAAGAAGCTTGCATATAAAAGTTGTGAAATTGTGTTATGTGTAGCCTGCTTGCTTTTAGAGAAATATATATTTACAAGCATACTATCTATATCATTTAAGGAAGCAATACCAAAATTGCTCTATTTCCACATCACTGCCCTTTAAATATTTGAAAACTGCTATTGCCCTTCCCTCTTCTCATCTCTAGAGACACAACGTGAAGAGTAAAAAGAGGACTGTATATGTATTTAAGGTTTGTGGGGGTTTGGGAGGCAATTGAGGTTGAATGACTTGTGCAGTCACATAGCCAGTAAGTGTCTGAGGCCAGATTTGAACTCCAGGGTCAGTGCTCTATCCACTAAGCCATCTAACTGTCCCATTTAAATTTGAACTTAACCTTTCTCAGTCCCAATGAGTATGAAAATAAATGTACAACCCACCTTAATAGTTGTGAGGATAGGGATAGGAATTGGTCCTGTTTTTTCACTGGCATAGGGAACTCCCAAGTAAGGAAACTCCCATCTACCAATGCAGGTCAATCCTGAGAGAGGTTAAATTTCTTGGTCAAGGTGACACAGCCAATATGTGTCAAAGGCAATGCTTTCAATCCACCACACCATTCCTGCCTCTCAACGTGTGGTGATGATGCAATAGCTGTCCCAACTGTTATAAGGCTTTATAAATATTATCATTATATTAAATATTCCTAGTTCTTTTCATCATTATTCACATTCTGGGAGAGTGAGTCCCTGATTTCTAGACCTTTTACCACCTTAGTTGCCTTATCTCAGGTATTTCTAATGTATCATCCTACCTATTTAACAATGGCACCCAGAATATCCACTTGGGGAATAAGGAAGGCCCAGCTTGACAATGTTTCTTTTCCCTCCAGGCTATGCTTCTGACTGTATGGACTCTGCCACCATCAGCTGCCTTTCAATTCAGACCTTCCTTCAGTATCTGGGGCCTTCTTACTACACTATCTATGTCTACTGTGTTTCCCTCCCTCCTCCCTTTGTTGAATTCCTTGGGACCTGCATTTTGGGTACAAGCACAGACTGACTATGCTTCATTCCCCTCCAGGTTGTCTGATAAAGACTATTCCTCCATGCCCCCTTCAGGTATCTTCCACCTACTCCCACAAAGTCCACCTCCTGTTATGTGTTGTCTTCCCCCAAGAGAAATATAAGCTCCTTGAGAACAGAAAAAAAAATCTTTCTTTTTGTACTTAACACAACACCTAGCACATAGTAGGTACTTAATAAATGCATGTGACCTACCTACCTAGCTAGCTGAAAGCAATGCTCCCAAAGTTGCCTAAAAATGCACAGTTGAACTACTGCCTACCTCGATCTGGATATATAATTCTATTAGTGCAGATTAAATTGTATTAGATTATTTCATTAGATTACATTAGGTGTTTTAAACAATTACATCAAACTCTTGATTCATACTGAACTGGCAGTCAACTAAAACCCCTGAATATTTTTCATCTGAAATCTACCAAAATCTTGTATTTAACTATTGATTATTTTTAACCTAAATGCAGGGCTTTATATTTTTCCCAGTTATTGTTCATCCTGTTAGTCTGTTTGGGTCTTTAGTTCCAGGCTATTAAGAGAACTTTTTAAATCCTGATCCATTCTTATGTATGTATGTACATTCAATATATGCTAGCCCTCCTACTCTGTGATGCCAGTCAGCTGTAAAATATAATTTCCAAAGTTTCATATAAATTACTGAGCAAAATGTTGAATTTCATAGGGCCAAATATAGAATTTTGCCTCTAGGTTGGTGTTGATCCATTAATAAAAACTTTTTAGGTATAACTCTTAAACCAAGAATCCCCTAACTGTATTAGCATTCAATCCACATTCTTCCAGTTAATACAACATGATATCTTAAGAGATTTCTTCAAATTCCTTAATGAAACTGAGATATATTATGTTTATAGCCTTCTTATAATCTCCAAACTTAATAGCCCTTCAAAAATGGGCAATCATGGAAACCACACCTGACCACTTTTTAAAATCCATGGGTCTCAGATCAATATGGAATTGGAGAATTTGTAATAACCGAAGCAGTCAGAACATCCCAGACTCGATGTACTATATCCACTTTGAGCCTCAAAGACTCTCCCCACCATTCATCCTGGCCTTTCTTTCTCACCTCTCCTGATTCTTTCCAGAAGAGTAGGGTATATCTACTGAATTCTATATCTCATGCTGTCTACTTCCAAAAGAATTAGGGCTAACTACTCAGATGTCTTCCAAAAGAACAATTGGCCTTGGTGTCCTTTGTCTCCAAATGTTCTCTATTCAACTGGGCTCTTTTAATGAGATAAAGAAGTTTGAGAAAGAAGTATCAAATTGTAATAATTAAATATTATTATTGACTTGCCCCAGATGATCTTTACAGGGGACTTCAAAGAGCTTTGGCCCAGGGCACTAAAGTATCCTCAGTTCCAAAAGCCCATCAGCATGGGACTTCCTCATTAGTGGAGATGTATGTCCTACCTGTCAGGAGGGGCGGGGTGGAATTGGCCTGAGCAGGAGGAAGGAGAACTTATCAATCTCTTCACTAGCAATGTTTTGAAGCTCTATCTCTATTTCCTTTGTTGTCATTCAGTCTTTCAGTCATGTCCAACTCTTCATGACCCCATTTGGGGTTTTCTTGGCAAAGATACTGGAAGGGTTTGTCATTTCCTTCTCCACTTCATTTTACAGATGAGGAAACTGAGGCAAACAGAGTGTAAGTGACTTGCCCAGGGTTATACAGCTAGTAAGTTGTCTGAGGCTGAATTTTAACTCAGTTCTTTCTGACTGCTCTATTTCCTACTACCCACAATCCTAATTTCCCAGGGACTGTATAAAATTTTTCCAAAGCAAATTCAGCCTAAAAAAATGAGAAAAATGTATGAGTACCAGGCACGGAGGAGGTAAGAGATGGAGGATTATATTTCCTATTATGCCTGGGTCTAAAAAATGACTTAAGAAAAGTTTGAAAAAATCCTAGAAAACTCTTCACAATGATTCTCTAGATCCAAATTTCCTGAGAAATGTAGTCCCCTTCGCTTCCCACCTTGGCTACGTCTGATATACATGCCATGCTGGCTTTTTTTTTCCTTTGGAGACAGTTGGGATTGTGACTTGTCCATGGTCACACAACTAGAGTCTGAGGCCAGATTTTAACTCAGGTACTGACTCCGGGGCCAATGCTCTATCTACAGCACGAGCTAGCTGACCCATGGTGCTTTTCTTAAAGATTGTACAACCATAGAAGACAAAAAGCACCATCTACCCCTGAAAACTCAGCTTCCCTAGTATCACATGAATTTTCCCGGTTCTGTCATTGGCTCCCTTCTCTTTTGTCTCTACACAATCTCATTTGGTGACCTCATATCTCCCATGCAGATTTACCATCTTTTTGCAGGTTACCAGCACTATATATTCATCCCTGAGCTCACATTCCCTCCTTTCCAACTATTCAATGGGCATTTCCAACTAGATGTTTCATAGGCACATGAAACTCAACAAATCAAAAATAGAACTCGTCATCTTTTCCCCAAATCTCTCTCCTCTTCTGAAGTTCCCTGTTACAGAAAAGGACACCACCATATGCTCAGTCAACCTGGTTCTCAGCCTCAGTAGCATCCTCACCTCCTCGATTTCACTCACCCCATACAGCTAATCTGTTGCCAAATCTTGTTGTTTCTACCTTTACTACATCACTCATATATACGTCTCCCTCTCTCCACTCACATGGTCACCATTCTAATTCAGACCCCCACTGACTCTCACTTGTATTTTTGTGATAGCCTTCTTTCTTACTACTTCCTACCCACTCCAAGTGGGTTTCTAAAGTGCATGTCTGAACCACAGCACATCCTCGCTCACTAAGTTCCAGTATACAACTATTAGCCTTCAGGACCAAATAAAAAGCCCTCTGTCACTTCAGATTCTTCCCAACTGGTCCTTTCTTTCTTTTCCAGTCTTCTTATCTTCTACTCCTTTCCACAAACTCTACCCATCAGGCATGCTGGACTATTTGCCCTTTCTCATTTAGAATACTCCATCTCTGGCTACAGGCCTTTGTAGCAACTCATCCCCATGCATTCCCTCTTTACCTTCTACTTCTTATAATCCCTGGTTACCTTCAAGAATCAATTCAAATGCCATCTTCTGCAAAAAGGCCTTTCCCAGTGCTCCAAACTGCTAGAGCCTTCCCTCTGAAAGACACATTCCAGGGACAGCTAGATGGCACGAGCCCTGTAGTCAAGAAGACTGAGTTCAAAACCAGCCTCAGATACTTACTAGCTGTGTGACCCTGGGCAAGTCACTTAACCCTAAATGCCTCAAAAAAAAGATACCTTCCATTGGTTTTTATCCTCTATGTATTCATTCATTTACATGTTATCTCCTCACCTTGGAATATGAACTCCTTGAGTACAGAAAGTTTTTGCCCTTCTTTACAGCACTTAGCACAGGGCTTGGCACATAGTATGCCCAGAAGTGCTCATTGATTAATTGACTAATCAATTGCTTTGTACAAGTTATCCAATGTAGCTGTATACAGACCCATTATCTAGGAAATGACAAAAAAACTAATATTTTTACATCAAGATGAGGTTTACAAAGCACTTCCCTCGTGATTCCTGAGAGATATGTAGTAAAAGTAAAAATCACCCCCATTATACAGGGGTATAATGAGGCTCAGAAAAGTTCTGTGATTTGCCCCAGTTGGTGGCTACTTAATGACCTTTGGAACTTAGGCCTTCTAACTCCATAGTCTGTTCTCTTTCTACTGCCCCAAACTGAAGAGATCTTAAATATCATCAAAATCAAACCCCTCGTGTTACAGGTGAGAAAACTGATGAGTGTTGAGAGAAGACATCAAGAGTGATTGCAAAATGGTGGAAAATGACAAAAATAGAGCATCCCAGGTACCCAAAGAGCACTGGCTCTGGATTCAGATGACTGACACCCAGAGGGGTGCTGAAGCCAACCCACACTGGCTCAAGGGAGTCAACAGTCATGTTTTCAGTGCTAAATTTTCATTTACACTTCAGAAGTCAACAATCCCTGCAAATGAGGACTTAATTTATTGTTTTGCTGAGCATTTAGATTTAAGAAAGTGTCCATAATACAGATTAAGCTTAAAAGTAACTGACTACTTTTTTTTTTAATGGAGCCTGCTTGTTAAACATTTACCAGCACATCTCTGTATTACACTATAAGCACTGCTTAAGTTCAACAGAAATGCAATCGAAGGCTCAGGGGATTAAGTCATCACCAAGACTGGAAGGGTGCCTGGTGACTGTAAGCATCGTCATAGCAACAGACATTTATTTAAGATTTACAAAGTGCTTTATGTCCATGATCTCACTTGAGCTTCTCACAACACCCCACCCCCATCTGTGTAACCTTAGGCAAAACACTTCAACTCTCTGAATCTCAATTTCTTCATCTGTAACATTAGGAAACCAATCTATATGATCTCTGAGGTCAGTTCTAGCTCTTGGTTCTAAAAATAATAATACCTAGCATTTATATAATGATTTAAGGTTTACAAAGCATGTCCACCTGTTATCTTCTTTGAGTTTCACTCACTATTTAAGGTATTATATTACTATGACATGCTATTTGATCCTGTGCTATTGTGATCCCCTTTTTACAGAGGAGGAAACTGAGACTGAGAGGAACTTACCCAGGGTGACACAGGTAGTAAAGATCTGAGGCAGGATTCAAACTCAGGCTTTCCTAACTCCAAATCCAGCACTCTGTCTACAAGCCACCTAGCTACCTCTGTGATAAGTGTGAGTTTCCATTGTCCTATCATCTCAGAGATGGCTGAGCTTTTTTAAAAGACGGAGGTCTCCCCCTGTATCCAGAGCAATGGCCAGTAATCCTACCTATATCTTGCCACTGGATTCCAATGACTCTGGGGGAGAAAAGTGAGGCTGATGACTTTGCACAGCCCTGCCTCACTTAAATCCTGTTCACTTGCAAGTCAAGATGTCCCCCTCCTGATGTCCCTGGTCCTCTGAGAACAAAGGATGAACAATAACTTCTACTAACAGAGATCTGCTTGGAGGACGTACATTTACATGGTCCTTTATAGTTTGCACTTTGCATTCTTTGTCTCTTTTTATATTTCCAATAATTCTGTACCGCAGGCAGCGCAGGGATTGTGACCCTCATTCTACAGAGAAAGCTAATGCCCATAGAGGTTAAGTTATTCAAGCTGAGTCTACTGTCCCTTGTCCTCACTCTCCAATCCATCCCTCCCAAAAGTGGGAGCCACAATAGACCATCAGTTGTTTGACCAGGCTCAGTGTGAAAGGCTCCAACCCTCCATCACATCCCCCTGCTTCCCGAGAGGCTGAGTCAGCCTGGGCTTCCAAGGTCACCCCTTAACTATGATTTAAACACACCCAAGTCCCGAGTTGGGTCGGCTCGCTTCCCAATGCCTTGCTAGATCCTAGCACGTGCCAACTGCGCCTTCTACCGCCCAAAGGCACCATTGCAGCCACACGCATTTCCCTTTGGAGGGGGGAAGGGGAAGAATAAAGAAGGAAGGTGGGAGGTGAGGGGGTACCCTGCTGGGGGCGCAGGGAATGGTGTGGGACTATTAAAGTGCAAATCAGAAAGAAAGTAAAGGGCAGTTGTCTGTCTTTTCGAAATTCTTGTCTTGGTAGCAAAAATAAAACGAAACACAAAGCTCACCTGGCCCCGGACACGGGGCTGCTTTCTCCCAAATAACCATTTTATTATACATAATTTAGCACCATGCAGGGAGCCACGCGGCTCTCACGTCGGAGCCAATTCCGTACTAAAGACTTAGCCCCACCAAAACACACACCATCTCGGATTACCGTGGACGTGAGTGCTGGAGGTGCATTTGGCAGAGTTCTCCCCCTAAGCCAGAAAGAACAGACAATGCAAATCTTGAGCCACTGAACAGAGGCGGAGATATCATTGGCTGCCCAATGCTGCCATCTACCGGGAAGACTCGAGAACGCGCAGTCCACACCTCACCATGCCCGTACGAGGACCAGGTTCTGCATCACTGAATCACCAGATGATAAAACATTAAGGGACCCCAGAAATCTTCCGGTTGGAAGGTTACTTAACTTGGCCACCCACAGTTCAGAGGGTCTGTACACTTGAATGGAGGGCAGGGGTGGAAAGGGAAATTACAACATTTTTTAAAAACTAACTTCTAACTGAAATTGATCATTTCTTTTAACTAGGAATGTAGGCACTGAACAATCTGAGATGTCCATAGGCTTCAGCAGACAGCTGACCCAGGGGTCTATGCCCCCAAAAGGGTAAGAACCCCGATATGGTCCACCCTGTTACTCCATAGATGATTCATCGGTGTCTCCAGTGAAACCAGAATAAGTATGAGCCAATGCAATGGGAATGTTTTCTGAGATCTTTTTTTAAACCTGAGATCACTACTCAAGATTCAGATTCACCCTCATTTTTTTAATTGACAAGATTTAAAGAAACATTTCCCCCTCCTCTCCTTGCTCATCCCAACTAAACAAGTGAAACACATTCCACTGTAAGTGTTTAAGACACCCCTCTGTCTGAGATCGTTTTTGTATAGTCCATAAATAGGGCAGGGGAATAAGTTCAGAGTTCCTTCCAGAAGTATAATTCTAGTAATTGCTAGTAGAAAGACCCCCAACATACGAATCAAGAGACCTGATTTCTAGCCCAGCCATGGCTGAAGCTTGCCCTGTAATCTTCAAGAAACCAGTTCACATTTCTGGGACTCAGTTTCCTAGGGGGCAAAAATACCAGCTCACCAGGAGTATAACAAAATGATTAAATGTAGGTGAAAGCTAATGTATGGGGAAGGATGAAGTGAGATATAAATGTAGAGCAGGTGTTATTACCCATCGGATCATAAATTCAGAGTCATTCCTGGATGTTGTTACTATGTATGCTGACTGCTAAGCCTGGAAGCCTCCCCTGCTGAGGTGACAAATCAGTGCTGATTGGGGGCATGAAGCACATCCAGAGAGTCTTTTTCCTACACAGAGACTTTGGTTTCAATAAAACCTGATTTTCTTGAATACTCTCTGCCTGCCCTCTTCCTCCCATAGTGCAAGGAATAATAAAGTCATTTTCAGGACAAGCTCTCCCAACTCCTTAGGGAAAGGTGTTATATTACTAAATGGGTACAAGTGTAAAAAGCTGGGGTTTTTTGTAGTTGTTGTTTGGTTACATTATATACTAGAAAGAAATGAAAAAGGAAGGAGGAAAAGATGGAGACAAAAATCACTACACAAGCCAGGTATGACTAACATGGAGACTATATTGTTGTCATTAATATTGATCAGGGGTTATTAACCTTTTGTGTCATGGACTCCTCTGGCAATCTAGTGAAACATATATTCTTCCCAGTATAGTGTTGTAAAAGGCATAAAAATAAAATATATAGAAATAAAAGAAACTATTAAAATACATCTGTCAAAATATTCTTTAAAATAAGTTTACAAACCTCAGGCTAAGAACTCCCAATAGATAATGAAAATTCTAGATTTATCAATGTCGATAATGGTGCAATATGCAAAGTTCATGCTATATATGGAAAGAAGTGATGAGAGGGAAAGGGAAAGAACCTGTATGTTCTGAAATACTTATAACAACTCTATTTGTGGTGTCAAAGAACTGGAAACTGAAGGGATTCCCATCAACTGGGGAATGGCTAAACAGGTTGTGGTTTATGATTTCGATGGAATACTACTGTGCTGTAAGAAATGATGAGCAGGTTGATTTTAGAAAAACCTGTTAAGACTTGCATGAAATAACAAAGAGTGAAATTAACAGAACCAAGAGAATGGCGTATACAGTAACAGTAATATTGTTTGAAGAATAACTGTGGACAACTAGATTATTCTGAGTATTATAAATACTCAAATCAACTACTAAGAACCTATGAAGGAAGATGCTAGCCATCTCCAGAGAAAGAACTGATAAATAGAAGTACGCATAGTGTGTGTGTGTGTGTGTGTGTGTGTGTGTGTGTGTGTGTGTGTGTGTGTGTGTGAAATGGTGGCCTTCTCTAATGAAGGATGGGGAAGAAGGGAGGGAGACAGTTTGGAATTTAAGATGTAATTTAAAAATAAATTAATTTTGTTTTTAAAAAAGGTCTGATTTTAGGAAGGGTGTAAAAACCTTTAAATATTACCAGCTTTATGCATAGGTAGAAAAATAACCATCTAAGTGAGATGATCTTAGAGATACCAGGTAGATATATAGATAGATACACATATATATGCATATATTTGAATCTATTATATGTATATTTATGCATACCCATACATAAATATATACACATCTATACATACATATATGTATATGCCTATCATACACATGTACTTCTGTATATCTTATATGTCTATGTATGCATGTATACACTTATAGGAGGAAGTATATACACATATACATGCTTATATATGTATATACTTCCCCACCTGCTCACTGATGCTAGAAATTTATAATCAATGAATTCCTTTAGCTGAAAATGTATCCTCAATGAAAATGGATATATACTCCCAATAGTATTAACTCTTTCAGTCTTTTCATGTGAGTATTTCAACAAATTCCTTTCCTAATCTAAATTAGACAAGAAAAATGGTATAGGGAGCATGAGGACCCTCAAACGGCTGTCAGGAGAATCCCCTAGAAGCAGATACCCTCTGCATAAGAAAAACATGTAACAAAGAGGAGATATCAAACTTGCCTATTGCTGGACCTCACTTGAAAACAGGGTAGTTCTGACACTGTTCTGTCCCCAGAACCCAATGCTTACTCCATACACTGCCCTCAAATGCATTTTCTTTATCATTTTCTAAAGGAAGATAAACACTGAGATATAAAAATAAGCCAGAAAAAACATGGTCATTTAAACTGACTCATAATTTTTTTAATTTTTTGTTAATAGAGGAATCACTCAACACTGCCAACACATCATCTTGCCTGTGATTTCCTTCCTTAACTCCAAAAATAGACTGAGAGACAGACAATCTTATCATGGCTTTACTATTGATTTAAGAATTACAACAATCCTTGCTGAGACTTGAACAACCACCAAAAGTCCAAGAAGCATTTCTGCACTTTTAATGAGCTAGAGGATGTTGGAGTTAGAAAGGATAGAATTGGGGATGACTATAATGAGTTGTTTTTGACACACTGAATCTGAGATACCTTTAAGACAACCAGGTGGAGACGTATTCAGTTTGATGTGTATACTGTGTCCAATAATACAAATTTAAATCCATGTGCACATTTTTATCAGTACACATAGTAGGCACTTAATATGGGCTGAATTTGAATTGAAATGGCACACTAAATTGAGGTGGAAATGAGACTAGTCCATCCTGATAAAAGGCCTTTAAAATTCCAAAGCACAAAACCATGCAGGGAAGCACCTAAGGCCAGCATCGTTATTGAACATTCTTGCAGGGAGGCCATTAGACAGCCATTATCTCCTGTGGTCTATCCCGTCATTGCTCAAGAAAGCAATTAGAATGAGGCTACCCTAAAGAAAGATTTTTGTGGTACCTGTCCTTGTGCTAATTTCAATAATCATAGAATTTTCAGGCTAGAAAGGAGCCTTGGAATCCAAATCTCTCATCTTTATCTTCCAGATCAAGAAAATGTGACCAAGTGTGACCAAGGAGATAAGCTGGCCTGCCAAAAGCAATACAAGTAGTAAATAAAAGGGAGGAAACTAGGGGTCTTGAGACCCCTAACCCAGTGTTCTTCTCACTAAACCACCATGCAGCTTTTGCTAGAAGGAAGTACTAAATGTTACTGGGTTTGGGAATTCTACCATTTCTTCTTAGTCATCCACTTTTCTCATGGTTCTTTTCCTACCAGTTCCCATGCACTAGTTTACCAAGTGTCCAATTTGCTGATACTGAATGTCTCTAACCACACTGAAGCCAAGACTTCCTATTAGTGTCCTTTCCTATTCAAAGAGATAATGTAGCCAAACATGGCCTATTGGAAATCACTTGCTGGATATATCTATGACTTTTCCCCTGTTGTTTGGTACAGACTGACAGGTAGTATTGCTGGTAGTACATTTGACAATGTTACAAGACTCTGGACTTACTTCCCGAATCCACATTTATACTAGCAGGTCAGGTAACCCTGGCATGGCCAACTACAACTCCCCCTAAAGGTTTTAAAGGTACCTCTAAGAGGAAATGGTATTATCCATGCTATCACCTGGAGCTCCCATCCTAAATGTGGTCCCCAATATCATCACTAGTGATTAGCACCCCAATGTTATTTAATCCTTTGATATTTCTTCTACATCACTGATAGCCAATTAACATCAATTAACTTTTACAAAGGAAAAGTTACTAAGATATAACAAGAAGAGAATTACAAACACATTGGTTCAAACAGGAGACACACTTTCCCCTATACCACCTCAGTCACTGGGAACAATAGCCTCAGATTTAAAGTGGATCCTACCAACATTCATCCCATAACAAGTTCATTTCTGGTATATCAATAACCAATGGATGTGTCACTTCCTTGGTTGCAACACATATCTCAGTTGCCAGGTTGACCCCATTGCTGGACCAGATCGGGCAGCTCACTCCTCAGAGCTGGCTCTATGCTTGTTCCAATGTCTCAAAGCTCACAAAGGTGCAGCCTAGTCCATTCCATCTTGAAACTCATTCACCTAAGAGCTACAAAGAGAGACACACTAAGTGCAGTTCGTAGTTATGCACTGAGCCAAATGCAGAGAGTAGGTACTATGGCCTTTCATTCAGAGGCTTGTAGGACTTATTTCCTCAATTGCCAAGAGCAGTTCTGCTTTCATACGCATGCTCAGTTCATCAGTGTATCCCAGAGTAAGCAAACAGGAAACACAGATACCCATGCATGATCTGGAAGAAAGGTAGGGTCCCTTGATCACACATCATCATGCTCTGAGAACTGGACCTCCCATTACAAAGGGAAAGGGGGGAGGGGAGAGGCGTGAAGCTTAACAAAAAAAAAAAAGAATCCTATTACAAATTTTTCCTTCCTACAGAAAAAAAAGCAGAATTTATAAATATATATATATATATATATATATATATATATATATATAAATTACTACCACAGAGTAACAAAAAAGTCTAAAGATAATATCTATTCAAAAGCAGCCACAGATGACTGAAAACCAAAATATGGTTAGATTCAAAACTCTCTTTACTTTGAAAGCAGATGGATAAAATATAGTACTAGTGATGGAATTGAGGTATCAGGGAGGGAAGAGAAGTTTAACTATAAGAAAGGAATAAGACAGGGAAGAGGCGTAAGACAGACAGTTGCCATGATGAGGAATTTGCAATCGGGAGCAGGCACTCCGAGAATGTCTGATTACTTAGCAAATTCTGTTGATTTGCTTTGGTTAACTGTACTTCTGGTGGAGGAGCTATGATGGGAAAATGAGTTAGTGGGTAATGATAAAAATGCAAAGAAAAATGCATGAATAAAACATTTGAACATACACCAAGAAAACAAAAGAGGTAAAGGACACAGAAATGGCAATTTTGTGCCTACCTTGTGCAATTTAATTTACACTTGAACAGAAAACAAACTTTATGTACACCAATTCAAGTATAATCCTTTTTTCTTTTTCTTTTTTTTTTTTTTGGTTCTTCATACATTTCAATATTTGTATCCTGTTGATTACTGTTAAATTCCTAATGAAAAAAGAAAGTTAAATGAGAAAAAAAATCATTCTAGATTGCCTGACACTTGAATAGGAAGACAGGAAAATGAAGAGCTTTCAGGAGTATAGCAAGCATTCTGGCAGAGCCATCCCTCACCTAGAAGACTAGATGATTGCTGGAGGTCAGGACTTCCTGAAAGGCCTCCTCTCTCCAAAGAAACACCTTTGCCAGCCAGCAGGCTGATCACTGAAATTCTTTTCATCACCCAACTCCCTTGCTGCTCTGCACTTTTTCCATGACTGTCTTTTCCTAACCATAAAAGGGTTTCTTTCTACTTGGCTGCTCTCTCTGCTTACATTTTTCCCCTTAGTTTGAAGGAAACTGCTTCAGGCTTATCCCCCCACCTTTTTAATCAATAACTTAACTGTGTGTAACCTAAAATAAAATTTGCATCAGGTCATTTCCATGGCAACCATTGCAAACAGAATCAAATACCTCTGCTCAGTAAAATATCTGCTGCCTTATTTTAAAGGGACCATATATCCCCCTTTCTGGGAACAAATACTTGCTTAGCAGAGCATAACTTTTAGAAACACATTTAAACATAACATAATTAGGTATCCAAAGATCTAATACTAACTATACACTACACCACTCTCACTACAAGATTTTCCCCACATTCCTCAAATCACACCAGATAAAAGAACTAACTATTCTACCTCTGCTCAGGGCCAAAGTTTATCTAGAAATAGGCACTGGATAAGATTTTAGAGCCACTTTTTTTTAAGTCTAAGTCTCCCTATATGGCCAAGGCTAGAAGCCCCAACCACTCCCTGCATGGGAGCCTTGACCTACTCTACTTCCAAGTCAGGCTGGTCTGCCCCTCTTTACCCAACCAGGTGGGTCTCCAATCCTAATGGCTTATCATACTGGTGTCCAATTTAGCACAGATATCTGATAGGCTTAGCTTACTGCAACTCAGAACTCCCAAGCTCAAGAGCGTAAGGCTCCCCAGGAAATGAAATTACAGGTGTACATCACTACACCTGGCCTATGCACTCATTCTACAGCTGTGACTGAATACATCATCAATTTGAAAATGGCTACATATCCACTTCAAGAACCTTTCCTGGAACTTTCTTTAATTCCTAAATTTGGTCATGATAAGCACACACTCTGCCTATGCACCTTTAAAGTGCAGTCACAGGTTTGACCACTACCTGGATGGGTCAGTAAAATTATTTCCCAGGGACAAATAGTAAAGAGCTAGTTTCATTTCCCACCACTACTTAGTGCAATATTAATGCCTAGAAAGTCAGGAGCCTCACATTTCAATTGAATGATCTTTGAGATACTATAGAAGACAACAGGGGATACAGGACTATATACCAATGCTCCAATGGACTGGTGAATTTGTTGATGCTAGTATTCTTTACATTGATGCAGATGGCAACCCAACCATGCCTGTTGATCCTCCTGCAACACTTACCTACGACCAAAAATAAGTTCACCACAGAGGGTCCATCCAATATGCTGAACACCATCCCAGAATCTTCTAATTACAAAGATACCAGTGAAACATGTGTCTGTCATTTAGTCCTTGTTCCTGCCATATGACTGGTCCACTTTTTTCAATAAAATACTTATTTGACCCTCTATACCACTTGTCCTTCATAATCCTTCATAATTCCTTGTTTAGAAAATGTTTTAACCTACTCCCATACACCACATAACTTTCCTGTACTTCTGGTGAACTTCACCTTCAGTTCGCTGGATACTGAAGCATCTATGATTAGCAACCATAGGATATCAGCAGAATATCTGTAGTAAAAGGATACACATTTCTTTCAAGGAAAAGGGTGAGGGGTCATTAAAATAACTTGACATTTCCTAAAGACAACTGATCCCATTCTCCTCCTTATGTTAAATTCTGGAGCCAACCCATTGTCCATATGCAATGGTTGTTAGGTGTTGGCATACAACATACATACATAGACATTCATATATATACACTGATGGGTGAACTCTATGTCTTCTCCATCCAATTGCAACTTTAAACAACTCTGAACATTCTTTAGCCATTTAGTTTTTTCTATGTTAATAGTTGGGCCAAACACTTTTGAGAAATTATAGATTTTACTTAGGAGACTAGGAAATATTGTAGCACTTGATATAATTAGAATAAAGTTATTCACAAACAGGAGTATCTGGAAGACTTTACCATTCATAAGGATTCTCTGACTCATACTTGTCACTGGATCTCATCCATGACCGGGGCCAAAACCTTGGGCAAACTATACATCTCTGTTTTATGCCTGGCTTGATATGAATGAACAGAGAGTCTACAAGCAAGTTTATTTCTCGTGTTATATTTTTTAAATAATCTTTTATACTCTGGATATGTGAAGGGGAGCTATTTATAACTAGAACGGCTGACTCGGATGATGTTACATTTTCCATTGTAAATCTTCAAGCAGAAGCAAAATGAATGGCCATTTTGGGGGAATGTTGGGGGTAAGAGTAATTTGTAGGGCATTGGTTGAACTAGATGGTCATTGAGGTTTCTTCCAATTCTAAAATTATGTCATTTTTGGAAATTCATTTTTGAAGGGAGATCATTAAGATAGCTTTTTGCCTAAAGAATCTAGGAGTTTTTGCAGTAAAAATGATAAGCAGAGTAGATTCTTGTATTTTCTACATCTTTCAGTCAATTTGTGATGGCACAGATGTAATCTACTATGGAATATGATTTTCAAAAGCCTTTCTTCTCCCTTCTTTTTAAGAATTCTTTTCAAATAATAAAAATCCACCTCCTTCCCACCATTGAAAAATAAAGATAAACAAAACCTTTGTAACAGATATGAAATCCCACATTGGTCATGCTCAAAAAAATATGTCTGAGTCTACACCCTGAATCTATCACCTCTTGCCTAAATAAGTATATACAGGACTGTGATGATACCATCCAAATCTAATAACTCTTCTGTATTTAATGGTAAAAATAACTTGTTATAATGAGCTTTGCAAGCTTTTTTCCATTTTTCATCTGGTATCCTCCTTCCAGCTTCATCCTTAAACACCCTTTGAAGTGACTTTGCTTCTTGAAGACTTAGGAGGCAATTCTGGTCATAATACTCTTCTATCTCCTCTACAAGACTTTACAAATAAGCTTATGGACTAAAATGGTATTGCCAGGCCAGTGATTCAACTGTCTGCTGACTAAGGTGGTTTTCAGGATCTTTTGGTCTTTTTGTTATGGCAATTGATTTACATTGGTAAAACTTCTTAATTAAATTTTCATAATCAATGTCAACCTCTTCTCCTTCATCCATTTAAAATTTTTGGTATTAATAAATTGCTTAACTAGGTCAGGTTGGAGTTTCAATTGTACAATATATTTGATTGTTTTTATTTTTTCTTTTACCTTTGTGCTAATTTGATCTTTTTTTCTGATAAGTCAATGATCTGACCAACCACAGAGAGCAGATTCAGAAATGACTCCCATGTCAGTAATTTAATATTTAAGTATAATCAAATTGGCGTGGCTAGGTGGTACAGTGAATAGAGCACTGGTCCTGCAGTCAGGAGGATGAGTTCAAATCCAGCCTCAGATATTTAACACAAAACTAGCCATGTGACCATGGGCAAGTCACTTAACCCCCATTACCCTACCTTCCCCTCTCCAAAAAAGCAATAAATACATGAATGAATGAATAAATAAATATAATCAAATTCATTTTGTTATGTCATTCCATGCTCACCATGTCCAGAGTCTTCCCTTGTTTATTTTTTTAAGTATTTGTAATGTATAGGCATGTGTCTTCTATGTAATCTACAAATGTTTGGCCTCCCTCATTCCTACTCTTGACCCATATTTTCCTTTTTTCACCATCCTCACACATGCTTACTTTTGCACTGAAGTTACTAAGTATCAGTATTGATCTGTAGATCAACCATGTTGGTTTCTTTTAGAGGATTTTGTTGAGTTTTTTTGTGGGATTTCCCTTTGTCTCCATTCTTTGCAATATACATTCACTCTTAAATTGTAATTATTTTCATCTTGTGGGGGGTTTATTTATTTTTTTTGAAAATATCTACATGTACTGCAATACAAGATGACTTAATGTCCCATGAAATGATTGTTTTTGTTGTCTTCGGCAGTACAATAAAACCAATTCTACCAATTCCTTTACCTCCTTCTGTAGCCTATGAGCCATCCTTTCACCTGTCTGCAATTTCCTTTGTGCTTTGCTTTCATTTCTGGCATGAAGACCCAGATAGATGAAACTCTATTCCTTCAAGAATATGCCCATTTGAGGGTCACTAGACAAGTATCTCACATTTAAACTACCAACAGCTCAGTTAATGTTTATAGACTCTTAAAAACATATGATTCTTTTTTTTGTCCTTTGCCCATCTTTTTCCCACTCTGCCATTTTTGCCACAATTCAGAGAGTCCAAATGGGACTGGAAGCCATTTTGTAGGGTTTTTTTTCTTCATTTTATAAGTTATCAAGACCAGAGAATTTATCACCAAGTGGCCACCTACTGGTGATGAGAGTGACTATTTAGCGAGTTTAGTCCTTAGAAAGCAGGCATAGTGTGCTATGGAACAGTGTGCTATGGAAATCGATAGGAGGTGCAAAATTGAACTATATGTCACCATAAATGGCACTTGCATTTGTGCTCTATGAAACACATAAATGAGATTTTGATGTGAAGAGTATCTGAAAAAACAAAATCAATGAGACTTCATTTGTGCTGTGATGATGCATGTTCTAGAAACTGAATACACTTGAGAATGCGACCCCATGTCAAGGAGGCCACCAAAACACCCATTGGACAAGGGTAGTTTGTAGTGATTTCCAGCTGGTGCTGGATTCAGCTCATTTGCCTGGAGGTGAAAGTATAGCTTTTCTATCACTATTTCCTGATACAACCTACTTCACAGAAATAAAGAAATTCCTTTCATTTACTTCAGCCCATTCTTTAATTAGAACAAACATTTTTAAAAGTAATTTTGGCTGAATTCTATTTAACTTCCAGCTTTGGGACATACTCCCAGGAGGCTAAGAATATAGCTAGAGGAATGATTCCATCAGTTCCAAATATCTCAGGCCTCAGGGCATGTACATTATAACCACTAAACTGACAACTAGTTAATACCCTACTTCAAACGGCCCATTCCTAGATAATAGCTATGTCTTTCTGCTCTGTCTACACAAATAAACAGCAGTGATCATATCAGTGGGTTGATTAAATGTGCTTTGGTTTTACTCTTCTGTTCCTTAGGGAAGTTGTCAAATAATTTGGGGGGGAAGGGCCTGTTTTTGTTTTTAGCACCCCAAAACCAATTTTATATGTGGTGTATCCTTCATAAGGATTAAAATCCTAATCATAGAGTAATAAAATATTGGAAAAGACCTTGAACAGTATGATACAGTAGAAAGTATATTGGCTCTCAAGTCACACAATCTATGTTTAAATCCTGTTTACTCCCTGATTCTAATGTTTACTACTTCCTATGTGACCTTGAACAAGTGACTTTTTCTCTGCAGACTTCAGAATCCTCATTTGCAAAATGAAGGGGTTGGACTATGTGGCCTCTGAGATCTCTTCCAACCACCTCATTTAACATTTAAGGAAACTGAGACTCATAGTGGTTATGACTTAGCTAAGGTTAGTTAGTTCTAGTTAGTTACAGAATTAGATCTAGAATACATCTCCTGACTCCCATCACAGGGATTTTTTCAGTTATGCCACACTGTCTTTCTGTACTTCTTTTTTTAAAGAATATCCCAGGATGAATCTACAAAAATAATGTTTATTACTAGATATGAGCTGCTTTTCTGGTATTGAAGCTGTGACATTAATAGTGCTCCCAAGAAGTTTAAGTACAATATCTTCCTTCTCATGAATGATAATGTACCACCCTTCTTTCAAGCTGTCAGTAATAGGAACGGCCTATTCCCTGCAGAATGCTTCGTTTTTTGCTCTTTCCTTCCTTTTCCTTCTCCCTCAACACTCTCACTTGCCCTAGAGACCCTCATTTAAGTAGAAACTCAGAGACTTTCAGCTGCTAAATATCTGTTAGAACAAAGTAATCCCTTGCTCAGCCTTTGAGATGAAGCCATGGAAATGCTGAGCGTTCAAGGTACAAAGGATATGGTTTCTGCCTGAGATTACCTGATAACAGGAATGAATGATAGCTTTCTCCCTGAAAATACATATTGATTGTTGGCTGTGAATTTTGCAATGGATAACTCTGAAATGGCCATCCTTCAAATGCACATGAACTGAAGTTGCTGCTGTCTGTTCTCGAAATGATTTGTAGCAAGAGACACGGTAAGGTAGGAGGAATGTGTATATTCAGTCAGGTTAGATGCTTTCCACCTGATTTTTAAATAATCTTAGATTATTTCATTTTAACTTGTTATTTCCCGCCTTTCAACATTCCCAAGAAAAAGTGACCATCTGTAATCGTCTAAGGTCAGGAAAGGGCATCTACATGACGAAGTGGATAGAGCACTGGGCTTGGAATCAGGAAGACTCCTCTTTCTGAATTCAAATATGGCCTCAGACACTTCTAGCTGTGTGACCCTGGACAAGTCACTTAACCCTGTTTGCCCTCAATTCCCCCATCTGTAAAATGAGCTGGAGAAGGGAATAGCAGACCACTCCAATATCTTTGCCAAGAAAACTTCAAATGGGGTCACAAAGAGTCAGACATGACTGAACAGCAACAAAATGAGGGAGGTGAACTCTATAGACTTTAAGGTCCCCTAAATAGGGACAGCTAGGTGGCACAATGGATAGAGTGTCAAGGGATACTGAAATTTACCTATGCCCTTTGACCCAGCAATTCTACTCCTTGGTCTATTTTTTTTTTTTGGAGGGCAGGGCAGTTGGGGCTAAGTGACTTGCCCAAGTTTACACGGCTAGTAAGTGTTAAGTGTCTGAAATCTTATTTGAACTCAGGTCCTCCTGAATCCAGGGCCGGTGCTCTATTCACTGCGCCACCTAGCCTCCCCAGCCTTGGTCTGTCTTTGAAGATAATTAGGGAAAAAGGAAAAGAACCTTTATGTTCTAAAATGTTTATAGCAGCTCTCTTTGTGGTGGCAAAGAACTGGAAATTGCAGGGATACCCATCACTTGGGGAATAGCTGAACAAGTTGTAGTATGTGATTGTGATGGAATACTACTTTGCTATAAGAAATGATGAGCTCAGTGATCTTAGAAAAACTGAAGGACTTGCACAAATTAATGAAGAGAACATTGTATACAGTAACAGCAATATTATTTTAAGAACGACTTTTAGCAACTAAGTTATTTTGACTATTATGAATACCCAAATTAATCATAAAAGAAATATGAAGAAAGACACTATCTGTATCCAGAGAAAGAACTGATAAATAGAAGTATGTGTAGAATAATTTTACATGTATATATATATATATATACACACACCTATTTGTGTCTAATGGTAGCCATCTTGAGGGCAGATTGGGGGGAAAAAAGAAAAAAAAGAAATTTATATGATTTTGTTGCATATTTAAAAGAAATAGCAAGTTGTGTATAGTGGATTTGCAGTTTCATGAGCAATCATCTTTTTTATTGTACTATGTTATGGAAATGCTTGTTTTATTCCATAAATTAGAAAAAAAAATTTTTAAAAAGACTTAACAATAGTCTCTTTTTCTGCTTAGGTACTAACTCAGATCAGTGCCACATTTTGACTGAAAGCTTTCTGCCTGGTTCTGGTTCTATAAGTCCCCTTGTCCTACTTTACCTTACAATGGTAATTAAGAAGGGCAGTCCCTTTGATATCAGAATTAATAATAACAATGAGAACAATTAGTACAGAGCCTTGTTCAAAGCTGCCTGTACAGAGGTGGAACATGGGGAACCTTAGCTATTCAAACTTAAGCCTTTTAGTCTTTGGGACTTTGGGGAACTTGGCTTATGGGATGTCTTGCTTCAGTAAACTTTGCTAAATGTTATTTTAGGCAGGCAACTCCTTTGACTTTCTGTCTCTTGGTCTGAACAAGATTATAGCCTGCTTCTATGTTTATAGGCCTAGAAGTTAAAATTTCTTGTTGACAAGAGGCAATGAAAAATACATTTATTAAATAAAATAGCAATATAACTATCTTAGACTTATGGCAACACTGGGACAACTCATTTTTAAAAATTAAATTTTACTCTTTCAATTATAAATTTATTTCTTCTGCCTCCCTCTTCTCCCATCCCCAATTGGGAAAAATAAAAACAAAATCCTTGTAACAAATATGCAGAGTCAAGTAAAATAAATTCACCCATTAGCCATGTCCAAAAATTGTCTGCATTGTAAATCCATTGCCTCTCTGTCAGGAGAGAGATAGTAAGCTTCAAAATCATTCTTGTCAAATTGTGGGCAGCTTTTTTTTTTTAATTTAAAGTAATATTAAGAATGTCTGTTTTCCCCATTCTTGGATAGGGGCCAAATCTATGATTTCATTAGTTTAGAGAGTTTTTGGATGAAGAAACTGTCTCTATCAATGTAGGTGGGCACCGTCTCTACAATTTATGGTTTGAGAGTTTCCTAGAATTCTGAGGAATAACTGACTTGACCAGAGTCACACAGCCAGTATGGATCAGAAATGGAAGAGGAAGTGAATTCTTCCTGGGGTAACCCTGTCATCAAGAGGAACCCCAGTGTTACACAGCCAAGGTAGGTAGGCTACTAAGCCTTCTCTGGTAAGAAAAGAAAGAAGTAATACATCTGAAGAGCTTGGAGCTTCTCGGAAGAACACTAGAAAAATTCAAAGTATTCTTTTGGTTGCTAATCAAAACATAATTTATCTTTAAACCATACTTTATAGAACAGAAGACAAGGGGAAAGTGAGGGAGGAAGGAGAGGAGGAGAGAAAAAAATCCTTGGTAGAGAAAGAAAGGAAACTAAGAGTAGAACCCAGTTATCCAAATGCATTCAATGAATTAAATTTGGGGGGGGGGGTATTTAGGTAATTATTTGCTATATTTCTATTGTTTTGTTGGAAGGACCAATCAGCACATAACAGTGATTAAAATGTCATTTTTTACCTTTGAAGGTCACCTTTCTTGAATGCCAGACTGAGCAAATTGAATGAATAAATGAACTGATTAATAGCTATCAGTGATCCCTGTGCTTTCTGCCTGGACATGCATGAAGGAGGGATGATCTTCTTCTACCATCCTCCACCATTCCCCTCTTCATTACTATTTATATCCAGGCAAAAGGTGAAAGGCAGTGTGAGGTAATGGGATACAGTACAGAAACTAAAGTCAGGAAGACTGGGTTCAAATTCTGTCTCTGATACTAGCTATCTGACCCTGTGCAAGTCACTTTACCTTCTTGGCCCCCTGTTTCCTCATCTATAAAATGAGGGGGCAGGACTCAGTGACCCCAAGGGCCTTTTCACCTCTAAATCTGTGATCCTATCCTCCTAGGAATTATTCTCTCCTCTGCCCCTAAAATCTCTGCACATATTTTGGTATATAAATGACATAAATGTGCACATTATCAAGCCCCTAGACAGGAGTAGAGAGAAGTCAGCGGCATAACACCCTTCTGCAATAAAGGTAAGTTTCCATTTGTCCCATGGGGGAGGGACCAACCGTGGATCAGATAAGAACAGTAGGATTTGACACTCTCTGCAGCTGCCCCTAAAGCTTATCCAATAATACATCCCAATGAATACACCAAATGTGGAGAGAATGACTGCTTCCTGAATCTCACACTGCCTCTAAGCTATCTTGTTTTAGTGTTTGGAAAAGTCCAGGATGCTTTTGGATCCCAGGTGTTGGTGGAAATGCCTGCCTATTTGGAAGTGCACCACAAAAGCATTACAGAGAAGGAGGTAACTAGCCAGGATTTTGTTTTGTTTTGCTTTGCAGCAGGCAGATTTTTGCTTGCTATGATGCAGTCAGTGGATTTCCATTCTTAAAGCAGGAATATTTTCCCCTGACCCTGTGACACTTCTGCATATGAATGCTTTCAGAGCTTTTGCTTAAACTAATGCTAATACATGAGATAACCAGTAACTCAAAGATAGGACATCTTACCTTCTTATGCTGCTGGGCACAGGATACAAAAAAAGGTTTTGATAAGCTAGACCAATGGTTCTCAAACTTTATGGTCTCAGGACTCTTTTATACTCTTGAAAATTATTTAGGACTTCCACAGAGTGTTTGTTTATTTGGCTTATGTCTATTGATGTTTACAGTATTAGAAATTAAAATATCTTATGACTATTGTATTATATTATTATTATATATAATATATATTATAATTACATAGAGGCAGCTAGGTAGTTCAGTAGATAAAGTGGTAGTGATGGGGTGTTTGGGTGCCTATGCTTAAACCCCAATTCCAACATCACATTTCTCCCTAGCCTCAACACATTGTCTCAGGCACTTTCTCTCCAGCTCAAAGGCAGCGTGCCCTAGCAAAATACTTATCTCTCTTTCTGATACAGTAGCCAGCTGCACCTATAGAATTTAGTAGTTTGAACCAGCTATGTACTGGCTTAACTGGCTATGTACTGGGTCATAAAGATATTTACTACTCACTGACCTATCATATGTGTCCTAGACTTAGCCATATGTATACTCCCTTAAGTCTATCTTGTCTAACAAGACACTGATGGGGGCAGCCTGAGTATTTCTCAGTCAGCCCTGACCATTAGTTGACTTAGTGATGTTTTAGGCCTAAAACCATACCTCTCTGTAGTGTCCCCTTGGGCTATTTCCCAGTGAACTCTGAGTATAATACCCACACCGTAAATATTAAAAGTTCATTTCCTTTAAGAAATGACCTCTCCTTAACTCCTTAATCCCACCCTGACTCACCTAGTTAGCATATTTGGCACATATTTTACTATGGTTTATCCTTTAACTGTATCCCTCTAAGGTTACAGGTTCCCTAAGAACTCTTTGCCTACTGTATAGTATAACAATAAATCTCTGCCACCTTGACTTAAAGAATGCTTGAGTCTGTCCGTGAATTCATTTCAGGCAACCTTGCCCTGGGAATTCTGGTCTCAGGATGCCTGTATCCCTGGAAGTTTCTCCCTCACCATTTCTGGTCCCTCTTCATTAGGCCTGGAGTCAGGAAGGCCTGAGTTCAAATCTAACCTCAGACACTAGTTCTGTGACCCTGGACAAGTCATTTAACTTCTCTCTGCCTCTGTTTTCTCAACTCTAAAATGAAGATAGTAGCACCTACTGCCAGAGTTGTTGTAAAGATTAAGTGAGATATTTGCAAGTTACTTAGAACAGTCTGCCATAATAAACATTATATAAGCACATAATAAACAGTTGTTTCCTTCCTCATAAAAAAGAGTTAACCTCATGAGCCCCCTGAAAAAGTCTCTAGACCCCCCCAGGAATGCATTGACCATACTTTGAGAACCACTGGGCTAGGCCAATGGACCAAATATAATAAGATAAAATTTAAGAGGGACAAGTATAAAGACCTACCCTTGACTTTATAAGAAATGGGTTTAAAAGGAGGTTAATGAGCTACAAATACAATATAAGTCAGCAGTGTAGTGTATCACCTTAAAAAATGGAATCTTATACTGAATTAATAGAAGCACAGTCTTGGAAAAGAGGGAAGAGATGGGCCCACTGTACTATGCCCTAGTCAGACCACATCTAGAGTACTTGTTTGGTTTTGTGCACCATGTTTTAGGGAGGACTCTAACCAACTGAAGAATGATCAAAGGTCACCAGATGTATGAAGAAACTGGAAACCATGCCAACTATAGTTGTGTAATGGGAATGGGAATTTGAAGATCTTCCCTGCCCCTTAATAGACCTAGGGGGGAATGTGAAGACCTCCCCTGCTTTGAAAGTAAACTCTTCCCCCTAATAGGCTGAATGTAGTCACATGGAGCCTGTGATGGAAGGAGTTTGCTGAAGAGAAACAGAGCCCACAGGAAGCTGGTCAGAGCTAGACAGATGCTGGAGAACAGAGGACATTCATTAAAGAGATAGGTTTGTGAGTAAATATTGATCTTGTATTGGTTTGTGGGAAGGCTGAAGGATGCTGTGGCTCTCGGTGCTATTATGGCTTCTGAATATCTTTGCTACTATGATGGAATCAGTTTGCTGGTTTGGGGATTCAGTTTTCTGGTGTCTAAATAAATGCTTCAGTTCTCTCCTCTATCTGGAGATTCTGGTACATTTTGCTATTGAATGTCATGTGATACTTATAGTCATGGTCTTTATCATGATCGTGGGTGCTGTAAATACTGCATTGGTACTACAAGTTGAAACCAAGTAAAATCACTCAGTCTGTAGCAAGGAGAACTTAGGAATTAGCTGTCTCCAAATATTTGGAGGTCTGTCATGTACAAAA
Organism: Gymnobelideus leadbeateri; assembly: GCA_011680675.1. Lineage (NCBI taxonomy): Eukaryota > Metazoa > Chordata > Mammalia > Diprotodontia > Petauridae > Gymnobelideus > Gymnobelideus leadbeateri. The sequence continues at coordinate 71,407 of WOXC01011306.1, forward strand.
AGGATTAGACTTGTATTGCTTGGCCCCAGAGGATCAACATTCTGCTACGGGTAAAAGTTATAAAAAGGCAGAAATGTCCAGAAAAACTTCCTAGCAATAATGGCTACACCAAAGTGGAAAGGACTACATTGACATGTAATGTTATAGAAGGTCCTCAGGCAAGATTTTGTAGCAGGGATTCTGATGGCCCTTCCAATTGATTCCTTAGTAAACACATGGCCCTTTCATTCTTTTCAGTGTCTAATTTCCTCTTTATCAATACCAACATCAGCAAATGTTAAGTATTTGCTATGTATAGACCACCAAGGACGCTCAACATATTTTATCAAGTCAAGAGTCAACAGAACATTAGTCAGCCAATACATATTTGTTAGGTGCCTACTCTATACCAGGAACTATGCTAAACACTAGAAATACAAAGTCAAAAAGGCATTAACTTTTTGGTGAGGTAACTAAGAAAGAAGCACTATAAAGTCAGTTTCTAATGGCTTCTGACATAGGGAAAAAGTGAACCTTATGCTTGCCAAAGCTAATACCTCTACCAGGGTCCTTGAATTCTTCACCCACCACCACCCCCCCCAACTCCCACCATCTCCTTAAGCAGCTTCTCCCTTTAATCATTACCTCTTTCTAATCTTCAATTTCTCTTCTGCTACATTGCCAGGTCTCCCCCAACCTTAAAAAAAAAGCCATCACTTGTTCCCTACCTTGACTCCAAGCTGTCATTCTCTATCTCTCCTCTCTTTCAATGCTAAACTGTCAGAAAAAGCTATCCCTACTTATTATCATCACTCCTTCTCCTCTCATTCACCTCTCAGCCTCTTCCAATCTAACTTCCAACCCTACCACTCAAGTGAAATTTGGCTCTAAGATTATCTGCAGTTTCTTAATTGTTAAATTAAGGAAAGTCCATTAAGACCCTAAGTTAAGGGCTTTCATTTTGGTGACAGGCCAGGACTGGCATACTGTCCAGAAATCACTATGCCCCTGTAAAAGTGCTTTCTCTCTCTGCCCTTTTTTCAGCTCCTTTTTATATATTCTTCCCCCAACAGAATATAAACTCCCTGAGGGCAAAGACTGTCTTTCTTTTCACTTGTATTTGTATTCCCAATGTTTAGGACAGTTCCTGGCACATAATAGGTACTTAAAAAATTTTTGTTGCCTTGCTAAATCTAAAGGCCTTTTCCCAGGCTTCATCCTCCTTCATCTTTCCGCAGAACTAGACACTGTTGACCACCTCCTGCATATTCCCTCCTATTTCACCTGTTTCTCCTTCTGCCGTTCTGACCCCTCTTTCTCAATCTCCTTTGTGGCATCATCATCCAAGTCTTTACCCTAACTTAAATGTCCCTCAATGTGCTATTTTGGACCCTTTTCTTTTGTCCATATAAACCCTTCCTCTGGAGGATCTCATTACCTACTAAGGATTCAGTTATCATATCTTTGCAGATGACTTCCAGGTCAATATATCTAGCCCTCCACTTTCTCCTATGCTGTAGTCCACACCAGCAGCTGCCTAATGGACATGTACAACTGGATGTAGTGTAGGCATCTGAAACTCAACATGATCAAAATTAACTCATTATCTCCCCCAAAACACTTCCCCCTCTCTGTTAAGGGCACCACCATCCTTCCAGTCACCTAGGTTCACACTTCTGAGTCATCTTCAGGAAGGACATTAACATCACCTTCATGCACATCCCTGCCATATCCAAGCAGTTGTCTTAGCCAGTCTTCTTTCAAAAAGTCTTTCAAATCTATTCCACCACCATGGCTTACACATCTTCATTACTTTCTTCTAAACTATTACATCATTAGCTTAATTGATCTTCTTGTTTCCATTCTCTTCCTGCTTTAACCCACCTTCCACACACCTGCCAAAATATTCTGTCCCAGTCTGATCATGATACAATCAAGATTCAGAAATGCCTTTAGCTCCCTGATGCTTCTAGAATAAAACAAATTCTAGCTTGGTATCTATATCTCTTCATAATGTGGATATGATTTTTGGATATTAAATAAAGTAGACTTTAGTACAGTAGCAACTGAGTCCCATAGCCCCAAGGGGTCTCTCTGCAGCACCCTCCTACCTCTCCATTCCAGTCCTTCCTAAAGGGATTGTGCAATCAGTTTCTTCTGCCCCAATCTCTTTCTATCATAGGCCAGAAAGGCTCAGGAAAGCTGGCAGAGCACCTGAAGTAGCACATTAATCCCCTTCATGCACTTAGGATTTCATCCAAAGTGACCTGTGGTGCTGGTCTCTGAACTTGTCCCCTTCCACCTCTGTTTTTGCACAAGCTGTGCCTAGAATGTGCCTTGCCTAGAATGCACCCTCTCTTCACTGTTGTATAATAGAATCCAAGCTTCCCTCAAGGCTCAGCTCACATACCACCTTCCATGGAAAGTCTCCTAAATCCCACTAGTTGTTAGCAGTATCTCTCCACCTTAATTTATGCATAAATGTATATATGTGTGTGTACATGCTCTTATCCCCCCAGTGGGGCTCTTTGAAGCCAGATTCTACTTCTTGTTTTGTCTTTGCATTCCTAATGACTAGCAATGTACCTTGCACATAGAACATAATTAATATTTATTAGGATGGATTGGATCGGATTGGAAAATAAGCAGAATAAGTGGACAACAATATAATATGATTTGAGTGTACCAGAAAGAGGCATCACTGATATTTATAGCCTTTCACTGAAGATAAATCTTTTCATCAAACAATTAAAGGTAAAATTTTAAATTTAAATGCCTTAGGAGGAATGATACTTTGACTTAAATTCACACAGGGGTATAAATAACACCTAATTATCCAGAATACATTGACACAGAGGCTAAGAGAAAGCTTTAATTATGGAAATGGCAGGAATCTCCTTAAAAGATGTAAAGGGATAATGACTGATGTCTCTTACCCATCTTCCTGCTTCTGTTGGTGGATAACAATGGAGTTTAAGAACAGGGGAATTGGGGGCGGCTAAATGGAGCAGTGAATAGAGCACCGGCCCTGAAGTCAGGAGGACCTGAGTTCAAATCCAGCCTCAGACACTTGACACACTTACTAGCCTTGTGACTTTGGGCAAGTAAGTCACTTAACCCAATTGCCCTCCAAAAAGCAGTGGAATTGGGGCAGTTAGGTGGCACAGTGAATAGAGCACCAGCCCTGGAGTCAGGAGAACCCAAGTTCAAATCCAACCTCAAATATCTGACACACTTACTCGCTACTACACACTTACTGGGCAAGTCACTTAACCCCAATTACCTTGCCTTCTTCCAAAAAAAAAAAAAAAAAAGAACAATGGAATTCATATAATACTCTAGGGAAAAAAACTGACCACAAAGCCAAATTCTATCTAATCCCCAGTAGCCTCTAATACATCACAGATCCACTTGGACCATTTGGGTCTCATAAGGGAACTCTATTATCCCATGCACACAAAGAACAGGGCACACCCTATTCTAGTACCTGAAGCCCTTGCCAGAAACAATATACACACAATAACATACAGCATCAGGTATTGCACAGTTGTCCACTAAATACTAACAAAACACGGGGAGGAAACGAATTCGTGTAAGACCAGGTCCTACAAAGGTATACTTACTTACATTCAACTCTCTCAAAGCTACTACCCTACTACTAGGAAATTTTCCATCAGAATGCTGGGTCAATGGTTAATAAATGTGTTAACTAACAGGAGATAGAACTCCCTTGCTGGATCTTACATGTGATATCAACTTGTACTAAGGCTTAGATTGGTAAAACTGTTGCCCAGACTAAGTATTAGAAGGCATGTGGAAGAAGGAAAAGAAGAAGAAGAGGAAGAGGAGAAAGAAGGGGAAGAAAAAAGAGAAGATGAAGAAGAAGAAGAAAGAGGAGGAGAAGGAAAAGAAGAAGGAGAAGGAAGAAGAGGCGAAGGGGAAGGAGAAGGAGGAGGAGGAGAAGGAGGAGGAGGAGGAAGAGAAGAGTTATAGCTTAACTATGGTAGACAGATACCAACAGATGGCAGATTCAGCAAAATCAGAACCATGGCTAGCAATCTGCATACCTACCTGTATTCCTTCTTTTCTTGATCCTACTCCTAACAGTATTACTGTTGTTGATGGTAGGGGGATGCCACAGAGAGAGGAAATAATGAAGAAAGAGGAGATTGGGAACACCAAACTTTCTCTACTTTGTGAATTTACCTGAAGCCTGCTGTGACTTGCCCAAAAGTTATCTCAGGGCTCTACCCACTAGGGTTGTGTCAACCTTTTCCTCTATGAGTCCTCTGGAATTAAAGAAAGAAAAGAGAAAGGAGTGGAATTGGAGGGAGCAGCTTGTAGGGGAGGCAAAGTAATGCCAAGGCATAGAAATTGGACTAGAGGCTCAACTGCACAGGAACCCCTTTTGCCAACTTAAACATTCAGGGTACCAGAAGAAAAACAAGTTTTAGAACCACTACTATAGACAGTTAGAGTCAGCCCTAACAAATAACTGTTAAGCAAAATTCGCAGAACCTGTTTTGCCTATGCAACATTAAACAGATGAGATGATAAACAAACCTGTTCTTTCGGCTTCCTGCAGACAGAGCCTCAACCAATAGCATCAGAAAGGATGGCAGGTGAGATCTTTGGGAAGAACCAAAGCTACAATCCTCCAGAAGCTAACCAAATATACCAAACCCTTTATGAAGTCTAGTCTGTTCCTTTTTATGACTTTTTAATTGAGACACAATATCTGCAAATTTTTGTAACATCTACATCAACAGCCAGAGACAGAACAGTCCACTCTAGCACAATGGAATCAATGTAAGAATGACTTACTTTGAAGACAAATGCTATATTTATGGTGCAGTTGCAAAAAGCAATGGAGCTTGTGGCAGTGGCATTAATCGAAAACTATGGCAGCTACAGCTCTAAATAGAAATGGGGACAAGGCATCCATCCAATTTTTCAGACATCTGTACAGATATAAAAATGTCACCCTCAGTGGCATCTTTATGCACCAAAGAAAAGGATTAAATGTCCTCAGTTTTAATAGTTAAAAAAGAAAGAAAGAAATCACTGTACCTAATTCCCATAACCCCATGACAATTAAGGACATATGTCACCATCAATAATCCATGCCATCCCACAATAAAACTGAATCTAAAAAGAAAAAAGTAATGGATTCTAAAAAAAACATCTGTCAGTAGAAGCACAGCAGCTCTTAGGGAAAATGTAGATTAAAGCCAGCAGAAGCAAAGGATTTGTTCTGGGAAGTGTGGATTCAGTCAAAGGGCTGCACTTGAGGACCTAGAAGATCACATGTGGCCTTGAGGCCACAGGTTCCCCACCCCTGCACTGAGACAACAAAATGTAGCAGGCTCAGCATAATATGCTCTAATCTCAGCAGATTCCCTGTGTGTGGAACTGATCCCAACTTCATAGAACCACCTCAAGCTATAATGGTTTCTCCTTTTAGACTTGGTTTCTCCAAGCCAGGGGTGGGGAACCTGCAACCTTGAGGCAACATGTGGCCTTCTAGACTCTTGGGTGCAGACTTTTGACTGAATCCAAGTTTAACAGAACAAATCCTTTTATTAAGGGGATTTGTTCTGTGAAGTCAGTCAAAGGGCCACACTTGAGGACCTAGAGGGCCACATATGACCTCAAGGCTGAAGGTTCCCCACCCCTGCTCTAAGCCAACTTCTTGAGCATAATCATTGGTGGCTTTGAACTCCAATTTGCATTCTCTCTTCTGTGATTTTGAAACCCAGTAGTGATACCAAGATCCTGTAAAGTCCTACTTACTACAGACTTTTCAGACATACTTATAAACATGGAAAATTATTCTCATCTTAACAGAACCTACCTAATTCATAGGGTTGTTATATGGATCAACTGGGATATCTTATGTAAAGTGTTTTGCAAACCTTAAAGTTCCATGTAAATGTTAGCAATTATCATTTATAAACAATATGTGGGGAGAAATATATGACCTAGGCTTCGTATATTCTTAAGCTATACATGTTTAATGGTCACATGCAAGAATCCTGGCCCAACAGTGACCTAGTTCCAAGTCTCATTTCTGAACAATTGTCTATGTGACCCTGAGCAAGTTAACCTCTCAGTGGCCCAGGCAACTTTCTAAGAGCTTAAATTGCAAAGCTGGAGCTTATCTGCATTGGGAGAGGAAGTTCCCTCCCTCCTTACAGATGAAAGTACAGATCCAGTCCAAAACAATACAAAACATGTGTTACACCTAAAGATTAAAGAATTGCAAAAGAAAAGAATCTGCAAATGCAGTAATCAAGATCATTACTTGTAATTTAAGTGTAGCAGAATATACTCTGGCCTCATTCTCCCAGTGGCTACATATGCCTCTCAGGCCTCTAGGCCTAAGGTGTCAAACACAAGGGCCCTTGCCCCCTGCAGGTGACCTAAAACACGATAAAAATGTAACTGGGAAAAACTTAACAAAATAAATAAAAATACAGTAGAACATAGATAATGTTAATACATCATATTTTAAATCAATATGTACACAGGCATCCTTATGTATGGTTTAGTGGTCCCAATTTTTTTTGAGTGTGACATCACTAGTGGTTCTAGGGCCCCCTGATGAGTCTGGGGTGGGGGGATCTTTGGAAAGAGGGGGTCTCTCTTCTCTACTGCAATTGACTGCCCATCAGCTATGTTTCCCCTCATTGTAAGGTGCCCATGACTAGTACCCCAATTTCATTTTAGCCACTTAATATTAATTAGTTTTTACAAAGAGATATTTACTTCAAATATTAGTGAGGACAAGCATATTAAGATTTTCCCTAACACCTCAGGGAATATACTGTTAGATCAGCTGTGATATAATACTTCATGCCACCCAAGTTCATATCCAAATGTAGTATCATTGCTGGATGTGTCCTCATCTCAGATTACTGATAGACTGGATCCCATTCATTTCTAAAGGCCACTCCTTACTCCTCTGGACAGTTATGTTAAATTGGCTGCCAAATCCAGATTTTGGAATGTTAGGGTTCCTGGGCATCCTCCTGATGTTTCAAAATTCACAGAACCAGAGGTTCTAATCCCTTAACCTAGAACAGAAAAGAACAAAAGCAGAGGCTCTCAGTGCCACATGGTCTCAAATGGCATCAGACCAGCTTTGCCTCTCACTTGATACCACGAGCAAAAGAGTCCAACCACAAGGAAAGTAGCCAAAGGGAATGAGACAAGACTAGGCTGAGGTTGATTCAGGCCTTTTTGAAGACACTCTCAGTTTCATCCATGGAGTCAAGCAAAAAAAAAAAAAAAAGCCCCCTGCTAACCCTGTGGTTAGCAGAACAGAACCATCTAAAGAATGTTTACAAATACTCAGTAGCCTTTTCAAGGGACTCCCAGTCCAAGTCATTGAGACTCTTCCTGAAACAGTCACCAACATCTCCATGTGGGGAAATTCCATCAGACACACTCTGCATATCACATGCACCAGTCCCTCATCATACAAGTAATATTTTATGGGTTGATTATCAATGTCAGCATTTGAATGATGTGAAAAGAGCCTTGAACTTAGAGACAGAATTTCTGGATTCTGGTTCCAGTTCTCTCATTTACAAGCTGTGGGAAATTGGGCAAATCATTTAACTTATCTCAGCTTTGCTTTCCCCACTAGTATAATAAGGAATTTTGACTAGGTCATTACTAAGTTCCAATCTAGCTCTAACAATCTGTAGCAGTAGTTTTCAAACCTCACTGAATATTCAGGGTAGTAAGAGGACTTCCTGGACAGTTGAACCACCTGACCCATTACCCAGGCCTTAGGACTCCCCTACCTCCCCTATCATTCTCCTTCTTCTTTCTTTACAGGATTCACAGAAGAAGAAATGGCCTTCCATTTGTACTTCCTCAAATAAAGCAGCTACTGTGAACACAGCAAGCCAGGAAGAGCAGTCAGCAAACTGCAACTGGAGAATTGTAAAGCCAAGCATGAGAAGCTTTCCAGAGGACTGCTAATGTGAATAACTCTAAGGTTCTGATCACATAGTATAGTGAACTCTCTATTTATTCAGCAGTAAACTAAAGCGAAACATTCACAGGAACCAAAATACAGTATTCATAATGTTAAAACATAATAATTTATCATTAAAGGAACCACATAGTTTTCACTAAAGTGGCCACATAGTTTTAAACAAAAGATATCATTCAGTAAGCCCTTCACTTAATTATCCTTAAGGAGTACTCCTCCTTAAGGGACACAAAGTATAAGGTCAAAGTTTTCTACCCCTAGGTCACATTGTCTTAATCTCTCAGTCAAAAAGTCTTCTTTCTTCTTGATTGGAGATTAGTTTCCAATCATCCTTAACTTAGTTATCCTTAAGGTGTACAAGATACAAAGTACAAAGTTCTTCTACCCCTAGATCACAGTCAATCATGATCTCATCAATCAGCACTAAGTACTCAAGGAGAGGTCTTTTCATCTTGATTCTAGGTTGGCTCTGGAATTCCATGGTTCTTCTTCCATGGGTCCAGCTCCCTGGATCTACCCAACTGTCACCTGTATTCACAGGCAGGCAGCTCTCAGCTACTCATCCAGCTCCTTGTCCAGTTCCTCATCCAGCTCCTGTTCCATATTGAAGTTAACAGTGTCCAGTCCACCTCAAGTCCTTCACAGTTTCTGTTTCTGGGAAGACAAAGCTTAACAGAGCCACAATAACATTCATCCACATTGCCAGCACCATCATCAATTCACTTTCTGCCTGTAAAATCAACATAGACCCACAAACAAGGTCTGAGAAATCAACACAAATCATCAGTATGATGACCAGGACCTCTGAAAACATCAGTAAAACCCTCCTCCAGGACTTCTGTAAACAGACAACAAGAAAATCCTCTTTCAGGGCTTCTGAACCAGAAGTAAGCTCCCAGGGTTTCTATAATAACAGCAACATCCTCTATCAGCAGACAGATCTGACAAAGTAACATCAAAACAGACAGCTCTACAGCCATGCTTCCTCCCAGTTCTGCTCTGTCCCAGCTTGGCCTTCTCCTTATATATGGTGGTTCTCCTTCCTGTCTAACCCTTCCTATTTCATCAGCAAGTTCCTCTCACCTTCAAATCAAACAAGTTGCTAAATACTTAAGTAACTGAAACAAGGTGCTAAGTACTTATTTGCTTGCCATTACAGGAATTTGGAGCTCTTGGAATATGAAAAGCAGTTTTAAGGGACACCCAGAACACTAGTATGCTAAATAGCACATGCTTTAAGAACTGCTGGTCTATAGGCTTAAATTATTAGATAAGTCTGGGTCCCTGGTATGAAATTTTCAATATGTAAAATACAAACATAAATAAATTCAAATTTATTCTCATTTACTTGTAGACACTAGCAAGTTTAATCAAGGCGGAACAGCTTACTCAAAATAAACTAATGTCTTGCCACAACTGTAAACTTCATCCTAAGCTATGAATTTGTTCATTTCTCTTCCCAGCCACAGATATTAATAAGTACTTGCCCTTCAGTCTCAACATATCCACATGTATTGACAGTATTGCATACAAAATTATTGTGACACCACTTCCCCCAAGCAACATTTAAGCTAAATGTGATAGTAGCTAGAAAAAAAAATTGTCACTGTGTTTAAAGATTTATAGTTTACCTGGAGAAAGTACATATAGTAGTAATGTACAGACATAATTACAAATAAAATTAGCTGACATTCCTAAATATTTATATATGTATATGTTCATATATATGGATAAGAGTTTTGCTAATGCTAAAAATTTTATTTTGGTCTTTATTGATAATTATTCAGCTGTTAGCTAGCCATAGCAACCTAACTAAAATATACAATTCACAATATCTCTGTCTTCATTTTGCAGCAGATTAAAGGTAGAAGGAAATAGAACTCGAGGGTTTAATTCAACTCAGCACTTTCTAGCAGGGATGAAATAGTATCCATTATATTCACTGCAGTGGTTTTAAAGCAAACTGAAACATAAAATATGCCCAATTTAATTAAAACATAAAAAGAAAATGAGGTATCAATAGTAAAAGAGAGGGAGAACAACAGTGTTGATGTAGTTATCTTATTTACACATCTAGATTTATGACATCAAAAATACCGTGGGCTTTAAGCAGTCATTAATGGGAATATGGTGAAAATAAAGCAACAAAGAAAAGCAATTTAAATAAGTAACATTTTTCTCTTTGTATTTAACCATCTTCTAAAGAAGTAGCTATTAAAATTTTTAAAACAGCTTTTAATCAAAGTTTAGTGGTACAATATTTAATTGAAAACACCACCAGATGTTCTTTATCAAAACAGCTTTCATAATGGCTAAATCAAGGTCTTGGAAGCTACTTAATGAGATAATTGTGGGTCTGTTTCCACTGCAGCAAGGCACTATTAATTTGTAATACTGAAGTGGACAGGTAGGGGTGGGGATGGGGATGGACACGAGGATGGGATGATGAGAACTCTCCAGCTGCAATCCATCACTCTCTGTGAGCTAAACAAAGTTAGCAACATCAGACCCCAAATTTCAAAGCAAAAAAAACAAAAACAAAAACAAAAAATGAGAGAGTAGCCCCAAGGGACCAGTCTACCCTAAGGACCCCTATTACTTCCCTGAATCACATTAGCACTCTGTTGATAAAGATAAATAAAAGGAAAAGCTGAAAGCTACAAGTGGACTTAAGAGTTTGCCCATGTGGTCTTTGCAATTAGAAAAAGAAAGGGTAGGGAGGGAGGAGTGGGAATAATACAGCCCAACCCAATCTAACAGAGTTTATTAAGCACCTGCTGTGTGCATGGTCCCATTTTAGGTGCTACGGGAGGACACTGACAAAAGTTGCATAGGATGGTCGGACATAGATGATTTGTACCATTGTAACAAAAATGCGATATTTACAACGCCTCTGGTGACTATAAATGTGCTGGTATAGTTGTGAATCACAAAGTGTAACAGGCTCTCCACATAGGGGACAGAGCCAAAGCATTTATTCAAATACTAGAAAGCCAAGTCCCAAAACCAAAAAGTCAAAGTCATTATAGGAGCCACTAAGTTGATACACATAGTTAATGCATTGAACACCCACATTCCCAAGCCTTTAAAACTAAGCAGGCTCCCTCAGGCAAAAATCCTTCTCTCCTCACTCACAATAGCTGCTCAGCCTCCATGCTGCTCATTCCCAGCAATTTCCATTCTCAGCAGTTCTCAGCAGAAGCCCTCAGCAGAAGTTCTGGCTATGTCTCAGAAGTTCATGCTGCCGCAGCATCCTATACCACCACTACTGCTGCTGCTGCTGCCACCTCCCCCTTCCAATCACCACACTGGCTCCAGCCCAGCCCCTCCTCGACTCTGGCCCCTCCCTGCCCCACTCCCTCCTGCCACATCAGCAACTTCATCCTACTGGGAGACTCACAAGCTCTGGGTCCCAATACTTGACACAATTATGAGCTTGAAACCAAGTGCCAAGCGCCTGCTAGCAACTGCCAACACAAGGTAGTATGGAAGATCTTCAAATCCCATTATCATTACAACTGTTGGAGGGAATATCCACATGATCAAATCATATAACCAGCTGAGCTTTGAATAAAGGTGCTGGGGATACAAAAATAAGGAGAGAGACAGAGAGACACACAAGCAGGTAAACACAGTGAGCTACAGATGAGCATTTAAGCCCTTCTATGAAGGGGCAGGGTAGCAAGAGAAAAGGAAGAGTCTGCAGAGAGAATCCAGGCATAAGAGAGGTGAAGGACCCTTCCTAAAATGTCCAAAGATAAAACCAAAAATAGTACCTGGGCACAGAGCTATAATTCTAGGGGAAAAGGTGCATACAGATAAGTATCTTTGGCTTTGTCTAAGTGGAGGAAAATGTTAATTGCAACTAGGGAATCAGGAAAGGCTTTGAGGAGGCAGCACATTAATTGAATCTTTTGGTAAGTTTAAGGAAAGAGTCTTTTAAAAGAATGGGGAAGGTTACTACCTTCCTTGTTTAAAGGCATAGAGGTAGGAAATGGAATGTTAAATCTGTGGATGACAAAGCCCAGTGTATCTGGAATTTAGAGTAAATATAATAATATCGAATAAGCCTAGAAAAATCAAGCTGGAAAAATTTAAAGAGCTTAAAATGCCAAGATGAGGAGTTTGCATTTTTTCTGTATGTTAACAGGGAGCCAATCCAGTTTCTTGAGCAGTAGAGTGGTGATATGGTAGGTAGGAATCTGAGCTTACTGTCAGGAATACCTGAATTCAAACCCAACCCCTGGGTAAGTCTCTTAGCCTCTGTTTCCATATCTGTAAAATAAAAAAGTGGACTCCATGCCCTCTAAGGTCCCTGCTGGTTCTAAATCTATAATCCTAAATTGATTTTGGCAACTGTGCAGAGGCTTGATGTAGAATTACTACCTTCAAAAGATTTTTGTTAAAAAAAAATTCCTCAATTTTAGTGGTTTCCTATTGCCTCTAAGATAAAATACAAACACCTCAGTTTGGCATTTAAAGCTATTCACAGTCTGGCTCCACTATGCCTTTCATTTCAATTCATCAGACATTTATTGAATGCCTTCTATAAAGGAAGATACTGTGCCAGGATACTAAGACAAAACAAAAACCAGTCTTCCTCCAGAAGATTGCATTCTGCTTTTACATTACTCCTCTATATGTCTTGCACATAGTAGTCCCTTAATAAATAATTAACAAATGATAATTGGATTGCATTAAATCATCCAATTATTAAAACTAGAAATAGTGGGTATTTCAAAGTCATTCATCAGTATATTATACAGTTGTTATTTGACCTTGAAGCTTCAGAACTCCTTTACAAAGAAATATGCTAGTCTCCATTTTTAAAGAAGTATTCATCCATTTAGAAAAAAGGTTCATAACTTCTTTTTGAATGTCATTGACCCTCCTGGCAATCTAGTGAAGCCCATAGAGCCCATCTCAGAATAATGTACTTAAATACATAAAATAAAATATATGACATTACAAAGAAAATCAATTATATTGAAGTAAAGATGTAATTTTTTCCCCGTTTAAGTTCATGGACATTCCTTAAGTCTACCCACAATCCTTTTGGGAGTCCATGAACCTCAGGTTAAGAAACCTAAAAACATTTCAGTCCTGTTCAGATGCATAAAATATACTTTCTCCACACTTAAGTTCACAAACCTGTTTGTTTACAGATATGCAAAAGAGGCCTACCAAGATCCAATTAGTTTCCATTTTCTCCTAGTCAGTTGTTTAATGGTATCTCTGTTAAAATGGAATTCCTTACAACGAAAGGAGGGATAATTACCCTGCATTTATAAAAGTTATGAAATATTTTTAAATGGATTTCTCTGTGTTTAATACTTCTCTCTTTATTTGGGAAATTTGGGAGTGAAGATGTAGAAGATGCTAGCACTTGCTTTTGTGAACCGGTTTAGAAAGGCATCTTTGTTTTCATTTCTTAAGGTTGTAGGGGGATAGTTCAGCTCAAGGCTGCTTGGATCCTCAGCCCAGATTTGAAAGTTGGAGTGGGAGGGTTGTGAGGAGGAGTGGTGATGGATTCTTGGGAAATATTTGGAGAAATCCGGGGTGGGGAAGGATGTCACAATGTAGGAAAGTGGATTTGACAGCAGCCTACAATGATTCTGAGGTTATGCTCAGTTGTACAAGTCTTACTTGACAGTTCAAATCTTAGCTTTGGAAAAGAGATGCGCAGAAGTCTCAAATACAGCTAAATTTCAGGGAGGAGAGATAGCAGGTTAAATAAATAAACAATTTTCTGATCTTGAATGCGGTATTTGCAAATAAACATACTTCTCTGCAAATATGCACTTATATCTCAACAGTGTAAAGACTTCTTGGCACAAAATACTGATTTTCTTTTTGTTGTTGTTGAGTCATATCAGTCATGTCCAACTCTTTGTGACCCCAGTTGGGGTTTTCTTGACAAAGATACAGGAGCAGTTTGTCATTTCCTTCTATAGCTCATTTTAAGATGAAGAAACTGAGGCAAACAGGGTTAAGTGATTTGCTCAAAGTCACACACCTAAGTAAGCATCTGAGGCTGGATTTGAATTCGTGAAGATGTCTCCCTGATTCCAAGCCCAGTGCCCTATCCACTGTACCATCTAGCTGCCCATTTATTTCCTTAGGACCTCTAAATGTGTATGGTTTTCACAAATCTTCATTCTTCACAATTCACAGGTTTGTAGCTTTAGAGCTGGATGGGCCTTAGAGAACCTCTACTCCATCTTCCCTCATTTTGCAACAAAGAAACCAATGGTCAGAGTGACTGGATCAAGGTTACTTAGGTGGCAGAGATGGGATCTGAACACATCTCTTTCCCCTCTACCATGCTGCCCTTCTGATCACAAAATAAAATAATTACATAGCTTTCCAAAAGTCCAATAAATAATACCAATGGCAAACACAAAGTATTATCTACTCTTCTGGATCATCTAAATACTGAGCCTGATAAGTGGCTTTCTTGGAATTCAATTATGGGGCAAGATCTTCTAGTATGTCCCAGTGAGGCAGATAGGGAGCTGTAGGGGGGTGTGTGTGTGTGTGTGTGTGTGTGTGTGTGTGTGTGTGTGTGTGTGTGTGTGTGTGTGTGTGTGTGTGGTCCCATATTCCAACTCTGACAGTGGAACAAGGGTCGTGTTGTAAAAAGACTAAGCTTTCTTTTTTCTTCTCTATAAACTCTGAGGGTCCTTAGCCCATCTCCCATTGGAACTCACAGGTCAAAGTGCCCAGAACAAGGCTACATCTTCCCCTTGAGCATTCTAGGGCAGCCCAAAAAAGTGATGGGATTTTTCTTTAATGCTATCACTTTTCCCTAATATCAATAACCAGTTATAGTTAATATCTCCCTTATATAAGTGTTTGATGTACTGATTAGTGTCCCCAGGTCACTTAATTAAGTAACATTAGTTTTTATGAAGGGAGATTTACTGAGAAGATACAGCAAGAACATAAATTACAAACATACATCCCTGAACCGGGTGCACACTCTCTCCTATCCCACCTTGGTTCCTTGGAATAATGGATTCTGACTTAAAGTGTTTGCTACAAAGCATTCACGTCCCACTAGGTGCACTTCCAAATGAAGTGGCATAGACACCAGAGGAATGGGATCCAGTATCTTGGCCTACATATGGTGTGTGTCTACTGTGGGCTGAGTATTTCACTCTTTGGGCCTGTGAAGGCAGACCAAGCTTGACTGTCTGGAAACTCTGGCATGAACTTAAGCTCCCAGACCTCTGATGCCTCTCCTAAACTTTTCAAGTTCACAAGGTCACAGTCTGATCATTTCCATCTCCAATAAAAGTATAGACACAAGAACAGAAGCAATAGCAAAACCATGTGCTTATCAGCTCCTGGTGAGCAGGGACCTGAACACCCTCCCCAACAAGAGGCCCACAACAGCTCCTCCTTCTTGCTGGACACTAGGGAAAGAAAAAAAGTCTTTGTATGCATTCCCAGTTCCAACTCAACAATCAAACAGGCGGCCAGTCTTTAAATGTCCCATTCCTTCAACACAGTGAGGAACAGACCTCTGCATAACCTAAGAGCCTTCCATTACAAGTCATCCCACACTTCCAGAAAAAGGCTCCCCAACCCCTCTGGCTTTGGCTACTGCCTTCTCTGAGGACAAGGTTGTACCCCACTATATTCCTTGGCATTATTTTCAGCTGCTAGCCTAAGTGTCACAACCTATCATGGATCCATCTTCCATGAATTTGTTCATTCCACAAGTATTTAATTCATTCCACAAATATTTATAAATTCCTGCTATAGGAAAGGCACCATGCTAAGTTCTCCCAGAGATCCAAAGAGGAGTAAGACATGAATCCATCCCCACAGTAGTGAACAATCCTGCAGCAAAGAAAGACAATTAATAACAGCTCAGATGATCATCACCTCTCTCCATACTGTTGAACCTCCTAGTTGGTCTCTCTGCCTTAAGTCTCACCCCACTCCAATTCAACCTCCACACAGCTGCCAAAGAGAGTTTCCCAAAGCACAGATCTGACTGTTATTCTCCTAGTCAGTAAACTCCATTGGCTCCATATTATCTCTATTAGAAGATGGAAACTCTTCTGTTCATCATTTAAAGTGCTCCTCAACCTGGCACTAACCCATCTTTCCAGGTTTATTATACATTATTCCTCTTCACACATTCCAAGGTCAAGTCAAGTTGTCCATGTCCCATCTCAACACTCTTATGCGAGGTGTCCCACCATGTCCGAAATATATTCCCTGCTCAGCCTAACCCCTTAGACTCCCAAATTTCCTTCAAGATTTTGTCCAAGTGCCTGCTTCTATAATGAGCCTTTTCTAATCCACTACACCCTTGTGCCTGTCTCACTGCCGATCACCTTGTTCCTCTCTAAGATACCTACCTCTGGATGTCCATTTTTTTGTTTGCCAAGAAAACCGAAGCTCCTCAGGGGCACAAATGTTTCACTTTCATCTTTATATCACCCCTGTATTCTGGGCCCCATGCCAGTCATCTTGACTTTTGTCTTGTCACTTCTGGATGGGACTACTTCATGCAACTCTGCCTCACTTAAAGTCATAATTAAGTCAAGACATCATTCTCTCAAAGGACCAACAACAACCAGCCTAGTATGATGCTTACCACATAGTAGTGCTTAAAAAACGCTTGCTGATGACTGTTCACACTTAAATAGTATATTAAGGCTGGTCCTATGAGGGAGGATTCCTAAGGATTATTCCACCTCCACCCCTTCTACATTGAGGATCAAAGAAGGGATATGATTTGCCCAAGGTCAGGTTATTGTTTGTCCTTTGTTCTCGAAAAGGATCATGATACCAGGGAGGGGGTGGCATGACTTGCAATGGATTTAACTGAGGGAGGACCGTGCAAGGTCACCAAGCTCACTTTCTCCTCTAGAGCCATCTGGGTCTAGTAGCAAGATATAGATCAGGACAACAAACAAGATTTACATCCAGGTCCCCTAATTTCAAATCTAATGTACTTTTTACTATACTTCACCTTTAATCTAATTAAAATGTGTCATATGGGTGGTGTTGGCAGCTAGGTGTCACAGTGGATAGAGTATCAGGCCTGGAGTTAGGAAGGCTCATCTTCCTAAATTCAAATATGTCCTCAGACACTTAACCCTCTTTGCCTCAGTTTCCTCATCTGCAAAATGAGCTAGAGAGGGAAATGGCAAACCATTCCAGTATCTTTACCAAGGAAACTCCAAATGGGTTCACAAAGCTACCAAACCAACCAAAAACTATAGCAGACAGGGGAGAGGAGGAAAGTTTCTGTGCGAAGTACACAGTTATTATTCTGTAAAAGACCTAGTTCTTTAACTCTAAGAGGAAGAAATACTGAGCAAAAAAAATCAACAAGCTAGCACTGCCTTCCTTCATCACCATTTCAAGCCTGTTTTAATGTTAATAGTATATAAAATCTTTCCTTCCCATTAATGGGCCTCACAAGTGGAGCCCATTAAGAGGCTTGCTTAGGGGAAGCTTGCTTGTAGGAAGGCTTTCACACCTTTTGATAATTTTTCATTAGGCACTGAGTCAGAAGGGTTGTGATGCCTACAGCCTCAGAGAAGTGTATATATATTCTGAATTGGTATTTTGCTTTGGGGGCTCACTTATGAGAAGGATCTTTTGATTCCCTGGTCAAGATTCTGAGTGACATGTTCAGAGCTCCCCGACTGCTCAGATGAAAAAGCTCTCTCCATTCCAGGGATGTATGTAAAGTGTAGAGTTGATTCAGGCAGTCAGAGCCCTGTCTGTTAGTCTTTATTTCTCTGCTTGTGTTTTCTCTGTATTTCCTCTGTTTGTATTTTCTCTGAAGTTCAGGGTGCTGACTTTTCTCCTGAACTAGTGAATGCAATGAAAAAAGACTGTTAACCCTTTAAACAGCTCCCTTTCCTAGTGAAGCAGATCTAAGAACCTGTGCTAGCAGCCATCCTGGGTATGCCAGTGTGGTTGCTGCTTCACCTATCCAGCCTGGAGGACCTTTAGAGATCACGTGGCCAAAACATATCATTTGACTGTAATCTAAGACCCCAAACTATTAAGTGATTTGCCCAGTTATGTGGTCAGTCAGTGGCAGAATGGGGAGATGGATCCCAAGTCCTTCAGTTCTCAGTTACAAAACATTCCCTTCCTTTGTGCAAGTTTTCCCATTGCTTTGGTAAGCTTGAGGTCTTTGATTAATTAGAGTGTATTTCATGCTACAAATCCAAGCTAGCCCACTATGTGCTGCCTGCCAGACTAAGGGTAATGCAGGCAGCACACATAATATGTTTCCTATTGGCATCTGTCCTCTTCTCATTACAGTCATCCCACTGTGACTTTTCCAGAATAGCTTCACCCTCTCCCCTTTTGTACTTCAGGCTGCTTATCTGTAAAATGGGTATAATATCTACAGCACCCTTACAGGGTCTTTGTGAGGTTCAAATGAATAGTACAGCGCTTTGCAAACTTAAAGCTACATAAACACACACACACACACACACACACACACACACACACACACACCAGTAATTATTATTGCTACCTGAAGCTGGGGCAGTCTGGCTAATAC
Organism: Gymnobelideus leadbeateri; assembly: GCA_011680675.1. Taxonomy (NCBI): domain Eukaryota; kingdom Metazoa; phylum Chordata; class Mammalia; order Diprotodontia; family Petauridae; genus Gymnobelideus; species Gymnobelideus leadbeateri. Next base: position 89,943 of record WOXC01011306.1, read on the forward strand.
ATCCTTTTTAAAAGCTTCCAGGATCATTATTTGAATGTTCTATGGCATACTGGGAAAATACAGTCTGATATCTACAAAGCAAACCATGCTAGCCAAATTGGGTCACTGATTTTCCTAACTACTCTTATTGAAACTGTAATAAAGAGTATTTATTTTGCAGCAAAAATGAAAGTATTCATACCACTTGGATAAAGTTAAATATTAAAGTTCCTGATTAGTCATAAGGGAAAAAAAGAAAGAAAATTCCCTTCAAAAGAAATAGAAAGGGAAAAAAGGGGGAAATGCTGAGGGCTTTCTGGACAACAGTAATATTCATTTTGCCCTAGTTGCTTCAGATTTCCTTTTTTGAAAAAAAAAATATATCTTGGGAAGTATTGATGCTTTGAGAGAGCAAGAATTTAAAAGGCATTTTTGGCATTAGGCAGTTGGGATTTACAACTTAAGAGCAATAAAAAGTGAAAATCCTGGAATTCACCATTTGCTTCATTAAAGGGCTGCCATGATACCCCCCAGGTAGCCATGCCTTGAATGTGGGTGAAGTGATCTCCCATCACTTGTTTATGCGTTCAAAAAACTCATTGTCAGGAATAAAAGCCTTCCTGCAGCAGTCAGATTGTAGCCTTATAGCCCATTCTTTAATGAGCAAAATGGGAATGCAATGGACTCCAACAACAAAAAAAGTGGTTCCCATCGCAAAGCCTTAGGATTCCTCCAAGTTATCTACAAGTTACCCCTTCTGCAGCATAAAACTTTGCTCAAAGTTGAGCTGATGACTGGGCCATTTATTCCTGGAAAACATTTCATTCCCCTTCAGAATGACATTGCATCAGGTATATTATCATAACAAGGAGAACCTTTTTTTAAATTTCCACTTTGCAAAGGTGAATTATGGAAATAGGAGCATATAAGATTAATATAAGGCACTGCATCATTTAACACCAAATGATCATGTCGGTTTCCTCACAACAAAAGAAGAATGAAGCCTAATTAGGGAATAACTCAGATAGACTCTTCTATTCATAATTTAAAATGCTCTCAAATTTATTATATAGCTATAATCCATATTAAATGTGAAAGACTGTGTTAAGGCAAAGTAATATAACAAATTTAGACTTGGAAATCAAGAACTGGTAAAGTTTATCTAGCTTTATTAACAGCTCAATATGTGATACACTAGAGACTGGGCCAAAATTCTACATTTCCTCTGTAACATTTTATAATTGGAAAACTGCTGTTATTTAATGACCTTCTGAAATCTTCCTGGCTCTCAATGTTATGAAATATTATAGGAAAAGAAGATTACCATGAGAAATTGGTGAAATATTCTTCCCTGAAGCTTGTTAAAAACAAATAACTTAGGTTCTCTCACACTAAATGTCTAAAATGATTTAGACTAAGGATTACCTGAACCAAGATGGTCAGGGAACACTAAATTAACTTTACAGAGTCCTTATCTTATGATTCTGACACTGGGTATTCCATACTATTAATGACTTTACAATGATATTATTAATCACAGACATAGTGTGGAATAACGAATAGCTAGCTTGTCTTAGATACTGGTTGTGTGACCCTGGTGTAATGGAAATGCTGATTTGAAGATCTTCCCTGCCCCTAGACCCTTTGATTGGCTTAAGAGACTTTGATTGACTTAAGTGACTCTGAGAACCTTCCTTGATTTGAAAATATATTCTGCCTCCTGATAGGCTGAATGTGGTCACATGGAGCCTGTGGTAGGAGGCTTGGTTTTCAGGAATGACCACACCTTGATGCTGTGTGATTGGGCAGTGGGTCAAGAGGGTGGTTACATTCTCTGAGCCAGGAGAAGACTATATAATCCCTGATTTGAGGCTTTGCTTTGGGGCTCACTTTGAGAAGTGTTGTGTGATTTGACCAGATGAGTGTCTCTGGGAAGCCGTTGTTGAGAACACCCCCCCCCCCCTTTGAAAACCCAGATGTTGATGCTTCCCTCTCTGGTAGCTCTGATTTTGATATTGATAATGGTTGGACAGTTTGGAAGCCTGTCCGTTTGATCTGTCTGTTTGGGGTGCTGACCTTTTCCCCCTGAACTAAGTAATATATGTTTGTTTGATTAAAGTAAGCTTGTTCACTGACTTTGAGTTGCTTTCCTTTACAAAAGCAGATCTAAGAACCTATATTGGCAGCTACCCTGGGGATGTTGGGGTGCTTGCTGCTACACCTGGGCAAGTCACTAAATCTCCCAAAGCCATCATCAACTCTCTAATATTATAAATTGCTGAACAGGCACTAATCTACATTGACAGAGGAAGTTTCCTCATTGGAAGTTCTTTATCCCAATGAAGTCACAGGTTCAGGCCTAATGCTGCTTCCTCAGACACTCCCTTGTTATAAGATCCTGGCAAGTCATTTAATCTTTACTAACTTCAGTTTCCTCACCTCTAAAATGGGAATAACAATAGCTTCTATTTCAAACAGTTTGTTGTGAGAATCAAATGAGATAATATATAAAATGTTACAGCTATTACATATATATACATATCTATATGCATAGATATGTATATAGTGGGAGAGAGATGGAGAGAGAGAAAGAGAGAGAGAGAGAGAGAGAGAGAGAGAGAGAGAGAGAGAGAGAGAGAGAGAGAGAGAGAGAAAGAAATAGCTGAGAAGCATTAGGAAATCCGGTTCACAGCAGCAAAGTGACTGGCAGAAAGATGGCTAGAGAGCAAAACGAAGCCGTGGCTTGAACTGGTTCTAGATATAGGGCAATTAAAGCAACTGCCAATCAGGACCACAGGGCTTCACACTGGAAGTTCCGGGGATGAAAGGGTTTCTGGTGACAGCAACAGAAAGAAATTTGTTGTTCAATCACATCCAACTCTTTGTGACCCCATTTGGGGTTTCCCTGATAAAGATACTGAAGTGGTTTCCCCATTTCCTTCTCCAGATCATTTTACAGAAGAGGAAACTGAGGCAAACATGGTTCAGTGACTTGCCTGGGGTCATACAGTTAGTAAGTGTCTGAGGACAGATTTGAACTTGGGAAGATGTCTTCCTGATTCCTGGCCCAGCAGAAATTACAGAGAAGCAGATTCAGACTATGTAAGGAAAAACTTTAAACAATTAGAACCACCTAAAAATGTAATGTGCTGCCATGGGAAATAGTGGTTTTCAACTTGTCCCTCATCGAAGATCTTCAAGCAAAAGCTACATGGCCACTTGTCTGTTAAGGGCTGAACTTCTAACTGGATGTCTAATTGAAGTTTCCTTCCAACTATGAGATTCTGTACTCTTGTAATCCCTTACGTCTGGTAATATTTTTGAAAGAAAGAAAGAAAAAAAGAAGCAAAGATAAAGTAACACTAGAGGGCCCTTATTTCAAAGCATTGCCCAAAAATGATGTATTAGGATACGAGTATACTTCATTTAGCATAGCAACTACTTCCTGAAAAGGACCATACAAGCTTAATTTTGGTCAGTCAAATCATTTTTTCTCTGAGTTCAATTAATTCAATTGAAGATAACCTAACTTCATTTCTATTGATTGCTAACATTCTGAGGCCACACTCTTGATGTTAAGTTGGTCTATAGACCCCTTTTTTAATTGACCAGCTTCAGAATTGCTTTTCAAAGAAATCCAACTATGAAGCATTCTGAAGAAAAAAAAATTGTGGTATAAATCATAATCTATTGATTTATCTAGTTTATACATTTTAAATTTTCATTAATGCATTTATTTTTTTTTATTTTTCATTTATGGAATAAAACAAGCATTTCCATAACTTAGTACAATAAAACGATGATTGTACATGAAAATCCAAACCTGTGTACAACTTGTTATTCTTTTCAAATATACAACAAAATTACAATATAAAATTTTTTCTTCCCTTTCCCACTCACCCTGTCCTTAAGATAGTTACCATTAGACACAAGTGTGTGTGTGTGTGTAAAATTATTCTATATATACTTCTATCTATCAGTTCTTTCTCTGGATGCAGATACCGTCTTCCTGTATATATCCTGTATAGCTAATTTGGGTATTTATAATAGACAAAATAACTTATTAGCTCAAAGTCATTCTTACAATAATATTGCTATTACTGTATATGGTGCTCTCTTGGTTCTGCCCATTTTGCTTTTCATTATTTTGTGCAAGTCTTTCCATGTTTTTCTAAAATCACTGAGCCCATCGTTTATTATAGCACAGTAGTATTCCTTCACAATCATATACCACATCTTGTTCAGTCATTCCCCAATTGATGGGCATCCCTGAAATTTCTAATTCTATGATTTTCTCAAAGCAAGTCAACATCAACATACTTTTGTCTTTTATTTTTGCTCACTCCTTCAAAGTAGGATCCTGGGATCACCCCCGTTACACAGAAAAAGACAGACTCTTAATACTTTACATTTGTAAAATGGGACTTCCAGCCAAGATGGCTGCCTGACCAACTGCCCAGTTCCTACATATCTACTCCAGCAAAATCCAAAGTTTGCTCCAGACCAAATAGTGATCCAATGTAAAGCTATAGTAAGTTATTTCTTCCACCCCAGAACTAGAGACAAAGTCAGTCAGAAACCCACAAAGCCAGTGCCAGCATAGGGGAATAGCCTCCCAGCACAAAAGATGGACCAGGTAGTCTTGGAAGCTCTGTGTCTGCAGGCAGAGAGAGCAGAGGGCTTCCCCGTGAGAATACCCCAGAGTAGAAAGCCCCAAGGTGAAGACCTTAGAAGCCCTAGGGAGTAGCAACAGACAGCATGACCACTGAGGTACCATAGTGCCCAGACAGGCCCTGGCCCCAAGGGCTCTGAAATCCCTAACACTGTCCTGAGATTCCAGAGCTGGCCCCTGAAGATCCCGGTGTCTGAACTTCAAATATCCAGAGGATCCTATCCCTCAAAGGTGGAAGTCAACACAAGAACCCAAGTGACTCAGGGCAAGAACAAGCAGGGCCCAAAAACCCTATCCAAAAAACACAACAAGAAGCAGAGCCTCAGAAAAGAAGTCAAAATTCAAGAACTGCGGCTGGAGAGATAAGCAAATTTAAGATGGAAAAAACGGCAACTAACCAGGATAAAAAAAAAAAGTTATTACAAATATCTGGGGATCTCCCAAAAGAAAGACAAATAATTCCATAACAACTACAAACAGAGACTCAAAAGTAAAAAAGAAAAAAAGGATTTTTCACAAGGCCTGCATAAACAGTTTTTAAAAATGAAGTAAGGCTGGCCCGCCTGGGTCCGGGCCCGGGCGGGGGCGCTTCCGAGTCGCCCCCGTTGCCCGTGCTCTGCCACCCAGCCTCCGAGACCGCCCCCTTCCGCTTCGCACCGCAGGCCCAGAGCCTGCCCCGGGGACACCCGTTGTTCGAGGATGGGGACATCCAGAGGCACGCCTACCTGCACGACATCATCACGCAGGTCTCGCAGGGGCCGGAGCGGCCCCGCGTGGAGGCCTTCGGGTGCCACGTGGCCGGCTGCCAGCAGGAGTTCGCCAGCCTGGAGGCCTTCGAGCACCACTACCGGACGCTGCATACGCACGTGTGCTCCGTGTGCCGGCGCGCCTTCCCGCCGGCGCGCCTGCTGGACGTGCAAGTCCTCGAGTGGCATGACTCGCTCTTCCAGCTGCTGGCCGAGCGGCAGAGCATGCACCAGTGCCTGGTGGAGGGCTGCCCCGACAGGTTCCGCAGCAGCCGCGAGCGCAAGGAGCACCTGGTGCGGGCGCACCGCTACCCGCCCCGACTTCCGCTTCGACCAGCCCCGGAAGGCGCGGGGGCCCAGGCCGGCCGCGGCGTGGGGCGAGGAGGCCATGGAGGTGTGCCTGGGGGAGGCGGCGCCGGCCCCCGAGAGGCGCGCGTGTAGCCGCCGCATCCCGGCCACCATCTGCTTTGGCCAAGGGGCCACGCGAGGATTTAAAAATGCCAAGAAGAGGGGTGACCACTGAGCCCCGCTGCCCCCCCCCCCCCGGCCCCTGTTGGGGGAGGGGCGTTGGACCGAAACCCCGCCAACCCCAGGTGCCACGGCCCGGGATCCTGCGAGAATCATGTGGGACCGCGAGCTGTGGACAGCCAAGAAAGAATAAACGGGAAGTGGACCCTAGGGACCCAGGGCTGCGTTTCTCCGGGCCTTCCTCTTGGCTGTCAGGCACCTCCAGCCCCTGTCCCACCTGGGTGTCTGCAGCACAGAATTCCCCGGAAGGTCTTGGAAAGGGGGGCTGCCTCACAGCCTGCTTGACAGCTTGGGCTCCCTTTCAGGTACTTCTCCCCAATCACCTCTTAGATGTGAAATAAAGTCTAAAAAGGAAAAAAATGAAGTAAAAGATTTTTTTAATGAAATAAAGAATTGGAATGTGAATAAGTAGAAAGAAGTGGAAGTGGTATAGCTTATCTAAGAAACACAGCCCCTGAATTCTAGATTAGACCAAAAAGAAATCAATGACATAAAGAAATTTCAGAATGTTTGTTAAAAGACCTTTGACAATTTGTATTAGAGTTGTTCTTTGTGACCACTGATTCAATGAGCAATCGAATTCAACAAACATTAAACCAATCACTACTGTTCCTCCTGGTCCCCCATCCCTACCCCAGCATGCTAATAAAACCCAGTCTCTGCCTTCCAGGAGCTTATCATGGAGTTGGATAGATAAAAGAGATCAGAAGTTGCCTCCCTTAACTCTCTGAACTATCCTGGAGGTGGGAAAAGGAGTGTGAATAGAGAGTTAGCATGGTGGATGAGTGATGAAGAGCTCCCTTGTTTGAGAGACCTTTTGTGTTGAGTTCTTGGGAGTCTGTAAGTTGGGACAGAGTGGAAGAAGTGACTCAAGATGGACTCAAAAATATGAAACTTGGAAAAAATGAGCAAAGCATGACCCAGGGCCTGAGGCATGTTTGACTATGATAGGTTTGTGACAACAGGGACAGAAATAACTAGTGAAAAATAAAGCATAAATGCCCAAGAGACATAGGAAGTGCTAAAGATGCTAGTATCATGGAATCATTCAATAAGCACAGACAGAATTGTAAACTCAGCTAACCACCTTACAGATGCAAATGCAAGAAGGGAAAAGATGGTTAGATAGCAGTTGATCTGAAAAATAACTGAGGATTTTCATGGACTTCAAATTTAATGAATCAGCAGTGTGATGGCAGCCAAAGAAAGAAAGAAAAGAAAAACGTTAATGTAATCATAACCTTGACTTGATTCTCTAGAACTATGGATGTATACATCCATCTTATTTTTTGACAAGTCATGACATATATTATAGTGAAGGTTTAGAATCGCTGGCAAGTAGTAATAGCTCAAAGTAATAACTTGCAGCTAAATGGTAAAGTGGATAGATCACCAGGCCTGAAGTCAGGAAGACCCAAATTTAAATCCATCCTCAGACACTTACTAGCTAGGTGACCCTCGGCAAGTTTGCCTCAGTTTCCTCAGCTGTAAAAGGAGCTGGAAAAGAAAATGGCAAAGCAAGAAAATCCCAAATGGGGTCACAAAGAGTTAGACAGGACTGACAAATAATAACTCGATTTCTTAGAGTTATTTAAGGTTTATGAAGCACTTTCCTCACAGAGGCAGTTCAATTGTTATTACTACCATTTTAAAGATAACCAAACTAAGACAGAGTCAAAGTGGTAAAAATGGTAAACATTGGAGGCAGGATTCAAAAAGGTTTTCTGACTCCCAGCCCAGTGAGTGTTCTTCCCACTCACTGGAATATACCACAATTTTTAAACATAGAAAGGTGAGAATACAGTTTTCAAATATTGCCTAAGATTCACAAATTCTCGGACCTAGCTCTATTTCAAGGGCTTGTTGTTCATACTTACTATGACTTTCAGGTAATGTGATTGAAAAAGACGGGCTTGAGGTTACATCTGAGTCAGTTCCATTCAAAACCTCTACTGCTCTGCAAAACTTGACTGTTTCTAAAAACAAACCAAAATCATTCAATTGAGTTGCAAAAGGAAACTATAAAATCATGAATAAAAGGGAGAGGGGGTTGTGGAAATAATACTTCATAGGGTTACCCTGAAGAACTAGCTATATGTGTGTGCAAACATGCATATATATATATATATATTCCATAGCCATAGAAATCCGGTGGTCCTAAAAGTCATAAGGCAGTTTTAAGCTGTTATGAAAGCTTTAGCTGCACTATGACTTTTGAGACACCTTCTGTATCTCTCAACCCTTAATATGAGCAGATCTCAGATGCCTTTCGAATATACTAATCAGAAGTAAGTTGGGAATTGCAGTGTTGTATACCAGGTAGAGAGCTGGGCTCAAAGTCAGAAAGATTCACTCAAGACATACACAGACCCAGGGCAAATTACTTCATGTTTGAGTGTTCTAGGCAACTCTCTAAGATGCTAAGTCTCAGAGGAGGCACTAAGTAGCATTGGTGTTTTCTTTACCAGGGAGCTGCTTATATACCAGTGAAATCACAGGTCTAGACCCAAAGTAACCTGTACTTGGGGTACAAAGTAAGGATGTACTCAGGGACTGGTAGAATTCCTTTGAAGTCATGGGCTACACTTCACAATTCAACAATCATTCTAAGCCAAAGGCAGATCTTGGTTTGAAAATAAAATACATGTGTGCCTCCTCCCCTTAATTGGGGAAAGGCTCCAGATGGCACCATTCTGTTGTGACAAGGGCATAAGCATGTTAAGCCAGACTGTGGAATGAAAGACTGTCTCCCTTATCCTCCTCCCCTTCACACCTCAAGGAAAGTTGGACGTTTGAACAAGTTTGTCCAAAAGTACTTCTGGGACCCAGGGCTAATTCTTCATCACCAAGACAGCTCTTTAAAATTATTAAATTGAAGAACTGCATGTGACCAATGGAGAAACTCCCTACACCCATGAAATCATATGTCCAAACAAAAGACACATCTGTTTTTTATACAGCACCTGAAAGTTTACAAAGTACTTTCCTCAGGGTGGGATGAAGGTATTATTATTCCCATTTTACAGATGAAAAAACTGAGACCTAGAGAATTGAAGAGACTTGCCCAAATTCTCGAAGGAAGTATGTTACAGACAGTCTGAATCTTACTCTCTGGACTTCAGGTTCAGGGCTCTTTCCTTTAGACCATGCAGCTCATCACTGAGAGTGTGAGAGGACAATTTGTAGAATTTTTAGGAGTGATTCTGGGATGGCTAGGTGGGGCAGTGAACGAAACATCGACCTTGGAGTAGGAAGGACTTGAGTTCAAATGTGGCCTCAGACACTTAACACTAGTTGTGTAACCTTGGGCAAGTCACTTAACCCCAATTGCTCTGCCCCCCCCCCAAAAAAAGTAAGAGTGACCCAAATTAGATTTTACATGTTAAAACATATACTTTTTTTTAATGATGTAAAAACAATGTGGCATTCCGAGTTGTAATACTGATACTTTTTTTTAAAGGCCAGAAGAAATGAATTGGGAATGATTTATCCTGAAAAGTTTATAAAACGCCTGAAGCTCGACACCAATAACCAAACTGGATGAAGAGCCAGCGGAGAAGAAACCCAGCTGTGGATCCTGAAAGACGATTTGGGTGGTTCCAAGCTCTCCTCTTGTCCAATTTCCATTGAAAGTGCAGCCAAAAGCTGTGGTGCAATCCAGTATCCTTTCTGGCCTCTCAGAAACATGGATATAACTCAAGAGTTTAAAGTGTTCATTAGTTAAGAAGAAAAAAAACTAAAAAATGGGAAGGGAGTTAAAGGGAGAGAAATAAGTGGCATAAGGAGAGCCAATTTTTTCAGCCAGAGTGGCATCTGAGCCAGCTTTCCTAAAAACCTCATCAAATTCAGTGCTCTGCAGAACGTGACAGTTTCTGGAAACAAACTGGAGTCATTCAATTCAGTTGTCAAAACAACTGTAAACAGTCACCCATAAAAGGAAGGAGGTTGTGGCAATAATATTTTATAGGGTTGACCAGAAGAACAAATTAGAAAACTTACCTAAAACTAGCTGTATGTGTGTGTGATAAAGACGATGCAAGTATTGCATGTAGAAAGTGGATGTAGGAACGGTACTCACTCTGTTTTCATCCTCAAAGAAGGTGAGGAGGAGGTGAGAACTGACCAGGAGGGGCGATACAACTTTTTTGTCTGGGAAAAGCGGAAATCGGGAAAAGATCGAGAAAGTCTAGGTGCACACAGATTTCCCAAGCGACCAGAGAGCTACTTTGGCCTCCTCCGCCTCCTCGCCTTTCCAAGCTGCAGGGCAGCAGATTTCTCCCCGCATTCCAGGGAGGCTCAAGTGGTCGCCAGTTCCGTGCACTTGGGGGATGGCCTGGGCGCTAGGAGGAGGCGGGGGGTGGGGGTGGGGGTGAGAGCTTCTCTCCTCCCTGGGGTGTGGTTTGAGTTGCGGAGAGAAGGCGGGGAGGGGGTGCGGTTTAAGGAGAACTGGACTCGGTCCCTCCCCAAAGTCAGGGTCCAGAGCGGTCCTAGGCTCCGGTTTGCGTGCAGCGGTGCCAACAGCAGCAACAGCTGCAGCTCCCACACGCAGCCATGCCACCACCTCCGCTGCGCCTACTGCTACTCTGCGCCACAGGGCTGCTGCTCCTGCTTCTGCCCCTCTCCTCTTCCTCCTCTTCTGAAGTCGGGGAGCCGGCCGCCTGCGGCCCCTGCGAGCCTGCCTCCTGCCCGCCCCTGCCCCCGCGGGGTTGTCCCCTAGGGGAGACCCGCGATGCCTGCGGCTGCTGCCCAGCGTGCGCCCGCGGGGAGGGAGAACCCTGTGGGGGCAGCGGCGCCGGCAGGGGACACTGCGCGCCGGGCATGGAGTGCGTGAAGAGCCGTAAGAGGCGGAAGGGCAAAGCCGGGGCAGCAGCCGGCGGGCCGGTGGTAAGCGGTGTGTGCGTGTGCAAGAGCCGCTACCCGGTGTGCGGCAGCGACGGTAACACCTACCCCAGCGGCTGCCAGCTGCGCGCCGCCAGCCTCCGGGCGGAGAGCCAGGGCGAGAAGGCCATCACCCAGGTCAGCAAAGGCACCTGCGATCAAGGTGGGAAAAGAACGCATGACTCCCTCTGCACTCCCCCCACCCCTTGCGTGTCACTTCCAGCGCCCCAAGTTCCAGCAACTTCTTGGGTGCACTCCCAGAGTTGGGCTCCGACTTGAACGCCCCAGGTTAGAGGCGCACCTAACTGAGGGAGCTCAGGTGAGAAGAGGCGTCGGGGAGTCTCTCCGCACCCCGCCCCGCCTGCAGGGGAAAAGTGTTAGGTCAGCAGCTGGTGATGGATGGAGTGCGCACTAAGGTAGTCAGGCTCCTTTTTTGGAAGTATGATTTAGAAGTTTGGTTCATGAGCCAAAAATCGAGGAGAGGGAACATGCAAAGGACTGTTTATTTATGGAAAGACTTCCTCAACCACTCGCACCCCCTCCAATCAAAAAAAGCATCCCTAGCTTTTTCTTTCCCCTTGACACTTTTGGTCTTTGCATCTTTAGGGCCTTCTTCCACCACCATCCCCATTCCCCACCTCCACGTCATTTTCTCTATCTTCATTCTTGGAATTAATGCTGAGATACCGTTTGGTAAAGAGACGAAACAGGGTGAATTTGACCACGAAGTTCAGGAATAGGACTTTTAGGAAGGGGACGGGTGTTACAGACTGTTAAGGGGGCCCCTGAACTTGTCTTTAGTGAAGTCGTGATTACTTGTTGACAGAGGTGTTTAGCATACTTTGCTAGAACTAAGTTCCAAGGTGATTAAAAGATTTGCTTGACCCCGTTTGTTGTTATTTATAATTACAATATTAACTAACATTTATATAGAGCTTTCTAAGTGCCAGGCACAGTGCTAAACTCACTTCTATTGTTCGTTTTGGGAAGCACCTTCACCTGGTGAGAGTGCTCTCTGCATGAAAAGTAATTTAGGTGAGGTATTCTTTGTCTGTGGGCCAGAGGAAAATACAAACTCCTTTGTGGAATGCCTCTGGCTTGAGATGTGTTCTTTTTTTATTATTGTTATAGTCTGTATGAATTTTCATTATTATTTTCTTTCTTGTTTCTTTCATGCTTAATTCGTCCCCCGGAAGGGCTGTTCAGAGGATACCTTTGAAATTTTTCTTGACAGTTTATCTTGTTTGCTTAGTTTGTCTCAGATAAGTCCGAAGTTGATACAAATGTAAGGTCAAGTGGTGACCAGTTGGTTTTTTTTAAAAGAAAAGAAAATAAACAAAGTTCAGATTTCCCAAAGAAGAAAGCAGAAAATGGAACTCCAATAATAATAAGTGAGGTAACCAGACTAACTGAAATGACCTTTTTTCCACAAGCAAAAGTTCCAAGGGAAAGTTATAATTCCAGATATGCTTATTCACAGCCAAGATAGAGAAGGTTTTGGGAGACTAAGAATCATCTAGTTCACTATAACCCCATTTTATGGATGAGAAAATTGAATCTCAAAGACAAAGCCAAGAAAGGGAGTAGATAATACAGGCAGCAGGCCAGGGTGTAACATATAGGCAGGAACAGTGGCAAAAAAGAAATGCTTTTTAATATTTTTTTATCAGTACACATTTTAATGCCAAAAAATCCTGTTCTTCTTGGTTCCTAAGTATTTATTTTGTGATAAACCACATGAATAATCATAATAACTGACATTTGTATAGCCTTTTAAGGCTGGCAAAGTGCTTTTATGAACAGTATCTCATTTGAGCCTTAAAACAACCTTGTGAAGTATGTTCAGACTTCACTTACCTTTACTACCCACAGCTGGTAAATTCTCTTGATTTTTAATCCATTATTCTTTTCAATATAAAAAGTGGCTCAGTTTTCTAACTTCCCTTTCTGTATATATTCACCTTTCTAAGAACTTGTGTAATGACTATTAAGTAATGAAACCGATGGTGCAAGAAAAAGATGGTGCAAGATAGATGAAAACTGGACTCATTACTTTGTCCCAAGTCATAGCCTCTTCTCCACATGCCTAAAAGCAATCTTAAGGGTAATGGAAGGGCAGGGATACAGAGGCTGCCTTAAGGCAATAGAAAATGCCCAGATCAGTGTTTTACTCCAAAATGCTTGAGTTGCAGTGATATTTTTTTCCCTTAAATTTAAGAACTTTACTTAGATTAGCATTTTGGTTCCAACTGTGAGTTAGAAGGGGCAACTAGGTGACACAGTGAATAGATGCCAGGCCTGGAGGCAAGAAGACTTATCTTCCTGAGTTCAAATATGGCCTCAGATACTTATTAACTGTATGATCCTGAGCAAGGCGCTTATCCCTGTTTGCCCCAGTTCCTCATCCATAAAAATGAACTAGAGAAGGAAATAGCAAGCCACTCCAGTAACTTTGAAGAGTCAGATGACTGAAACAACTCAACAAGAGTTGGGAATATTGGGGTGGCACAGTGAATAGAGCACTGGCCCTGCAGTTAGAAGGACCTGAGCTCAAATTCAGTCTCAGACACTTGACACACTAACCTTGTGACCGTGGGCAAGTCACTTAACACCAATTGCCCTGCCTTCCCCATCCAAAAAAGCAGAAAGAGAGAGAGAGAATGAATGAAGAAGGCTTGAGAATAACTTAATAATTCTTCTTATTTTAACATAGTTATGAAACAGAAAATGTTAATCATCTGTTCTGTACTAGTCTAGAAGAAAGAAATCCAGGACATAATAGCCTTAATACATTCAGAAAGAGAAATCCTACTTAAGGATTAGGTAAAACTCCTTTGCCATAAAGATTGTTGAACTCTGACCAAATCTTTCTGGAGACCTCCTTTAGAAAATTTAACAAGAGGTGAAAATTTATAATCTTTTTGAATTCCCTTCAAGCTCTAGAATTCTATAATATGATTAAGATGAACAGGAATTTCCTGAAAACTTCAAGTAGCCTTTTTGAAAAAAAAAATTATTGATGATTTTTATTTTTACAATTTTTTTTTGCTTTTTGGAGGGCAGTTGGGGTTAAATAAATAACTTGCCCAAGGTCACACAGCTAGGTTTTTGTTTGTGTGTGGGTTAAGTGTCTGAGGCCGGATCTGAACTCTTCTGATTCCAGGGTCGACACTCTACTCACTGCACCACCTACAAAATATTTTTTAACATATCCATTCCCATTTTCTATTCAGCAAACCTTCCTTTGTAACAAGAATGTAAAAAAAAAAAATTCAGAAAACCCAACCTATACAATGACCATGTTTGACCCATAGTAGCCCACACTCATAGTAGCCTACCTCTCCAATGAAAGGAAGAAGGTAATTTCCTCAGTTCTTTGGAGACAGACAACTTTTTGTATGTAATATTCAGTTGTGTTCCATTGCCTTTTCTCTTTTACATTTTTAAAGTCATTGTATACACTGTTTTCCTGGTTCTGCTTACTTCATTCCTTATCACTATGCTTCTTATGCTGCTCTGAATTCCTCATTCATTATTGCATAAAATGCATTACTACTATTTCATTGCAATCAGGTAACCCCATGTTTAGTCATTTCTCCAATTGTTGGGTACCTATTTGTTTCTAATAGTTTAGTACAATTTAAACAACTCTGAAGTATCACCTCACACTTAACAAACTGGCTAATATTTCAGAAAAGGAAGATGGCAAATGTTGAAGGGGGTGTGGAAAAATTGAGATACTAATGCACATTGATGTATTGTGAACTGAGCCAACTATTCTGGAGAGCAGTTTGGAACTATGCCCAAAGGGCAACCAAACTGTGCATACCCTTTGATCCACAACTAGGTCTGTATCCCAAAGAGATCAAAGAAAAAGTAAAAGTACCTGTTTGTACAAAAAATATTTACAGCAACTCTTTTTCTGGTGGCAAAGAATTGGAAATTAACATGATGATATCAATTGAAAAATAGCTGGACAATGTGTTATATGATGGTGATGAAATACTATAAAAATGCTGAGCAGGATGCTTTCAGAGAAACCTGGGAAGATTTATATGAACTGATGCAAGTGGAGTAAGAAGAACCAGGAGAACATTGTACATAGTAACAGCAATATGGTAGGATGATCAAGACTTAGCTATTGCCAGCAATACAGTGATTCAAGACAGTTCAGAAGGACATGATGAAAATATTATGCTCCTCCTGAGAAAGAACCAATGGGATGTGAATGCAGAATTGACACATACTTTTTTAACTTTATTCTTTTTTTTACTCTATTATTCTTATTATATTTTATAATTTTTGTCTGCATTTTCTTTTGCAACGTGACTAAAGTGGAAATGTTTTGCATGACTGCACATGTATAATCTGTATAAAATTACTGGCTTCTATGGGAGGGAGGGAGAGAATTTGAAACTCAAAAATTGTTTTAAACATAAAAAAAATTGTTTACATGTAATTGAAGAAAAAAGTTTGCATATCTCATTTGTTCCACTGATCTGTTTTTCTGTTTTTCTCCCCTGTCACCTCCCTTTTGTTTCATTAATTCCTTAGAGATTCTCACCCTGTAGTTCCTATAAAACATTTGGGTAATATTTTAGTCTCCTTGTAAAAAGTAACTCCTCAGTACTTTTATTTGTAGGGAGACAGTTTCTCTGCTGCCCTATAGCAACAGAGATTCTTTTGGTTTTGACTGATTAAATAGGAATGGGCTCTGCAGGGTTGGTGAACAATAACCTTTTGTTCTGACTCAAGTTCATTTGCATGCTAAGTCTGGGAGGACTTTTGTAGGTAATTGTCTGAAAGGGAGGGATGAGATCTTTGAACCAAGTTGGAGATGGAAAGAAAAAAAAAAAACTAAATCTTACCCTGAGGGCACTCTGCCTTCTTTTTTTTTTTTTTAGCTGGGTGTGGAAGGCATTGACTAAGATCCTTATCTGGTTCAGGTTATAGCCACTACACCCAAAGACTTGAGGGGAGTTGGCCAGCTGGTTGGCTAAGAGTAGGATAAAGCCTAGATGCTGATGGCTAAGAGAAATGCCCAGAAGCCACCACAAATCCACTGGAAATAGGGAGAGCTACACACAACAGAAATGACTATACTCAACAAAGATCACAAACCTAGCCGTGTAACCTTGGGCAAGTTACTTAACCCCAATTGCCCTAAAGGGGCGGCTAGGTGGCCCAGTGAGTAAGAGCGCTGGCCTCGGAGTTTGGATGACCCGAGATCAGATCCGGCCTCAGAAAATGAGCACCCACACACAAATAATGACTAGCCGTGTAACCTTGAGCAAGTTACTTAACCCCAATTGCTTTAAAAAAAAAAAAAACCAAAGATCACTCAGTGGTTCCAGCAGCCAGAAGATCACCAAATCCCATGAGACTACATCATATCCAGGAATCACTAAAAGGGCAGCTGAACAAGGTACCCAGTGAAGAAGGCCACCTTCTGGAAGGATTAGGCCCAGTAAGTTAAGGATGATGAAAGCCTCAGAAGATATTCACAGAATTCCAGCACCAATAGCATGAGCCACCACCCACTGCCCCCTCATATAAAACCCCTCTGTATGCCCACACTCTGCATTGTTAGTGTGTATGTGTGTGAGGGTGGCCTAGGTTATTGAGGTATGGTCTCTTGTAATTTTTCATACTGTGTGCTAATTTGTTAATATTTTTGATTTGAAGTAATTGTATCCTCTAAAAAAAAAGTAAATATGGTGGTGAACACTTTGTCCTTGAGAGAAACCAGAAGTAAGAGTCAGCAGAACCCTGTGGTTACCATTCTGGAGGCTTTAGGTATTAAAGCCATCAATTAGTTTGTATGATTCTTATTATAGACCTTCTATAAGCCATGACTCTCCAGTTATTCAAGTCTTTTTTACTCTGTCCAGGGTGCTTATACTATCTTTAAGTTTGGGTTGTTTGTTTGTTTGTTTTTTAGCCTTTGTAATGTTAATGGGATATAAAATCTTCTCTTAATGGCCTCATGTGGAGCCCATTAAGGGAAGCTTGGTTGGGGAGGCTTGCTTGTTAGAAGGCTTTCACACCTTTTCTTAATATCTCATTAGGCAGAGTCAGGGTTGTGATGCCCTCTGACCCTGAAGAAGGGTATATATAGCGTTTTGCTTTGGGGCTCTCATTTTTGGAAGAGTATTCTTGTGATTTGACCAGGTGAGCCTCTGGGTAGCCATTAAGGAGCTACTCTCCACCCCACCCCCTTTCAGAAACCCAGATGTTGGTGCTTCTCCCTCTGGTAACTATGTATGTATTGCCTTGGTCAGACAGTTGGATCTGTCTGTTGTTTTGTGCTAATTTCTCAGAAGCCCTGTCTGTTGGTCTTTATTTCTCTGCTTGTATTTTCTCTATTTACTTTGTTTGGATTTTCTCTGAAGTTCAGGGTGCTGATTTTTCCTCTGAACTAATGAATGTAATTTTAAAAGATTGACCCCTTGAACAGCTAGCTATCTTTGCTAGTAAAGCAGATCTAAGAACCTATGCTAGCAGTCATCCTGAGTATGCCAGTGTGATTGCTGCTACAGCCATCAAGCCTTTTTTGCCTTGGTAGATTGACTCCTAGATCTTTTATGAATTTGGTAGTTATTGGTTTTATAGTTTTGGAGGCAGCCAGATGGCGCAGTGGATAGAGCTCTGGGCCTGGAGTCAGAAAGACCTGAGTTCAAATCCAGTCTCAGAAACTTAAAAGCTGTATGACTTAACTGTCTGCCTCAGTTTCCTCAGCTGTAAAATGGGGATAATGACAGCATTTCCCTCCCAGCGTTGACATGAGAATATGTATATGTATGTATGTATAAAGTGTGCTCACTGAGTGGCACAAGTAGGTGGTAGTTGTTGTTCAGTCATTTTCAGTCATGTCATGACCCAGTTTGAGATATTTTTTTGGTAAGGATACTAGAATGGCTTGCCATTTCCTTCTCTAGTTCATTTGACAGATGAGGAAACTGAGGCAAACAGGGTTAAGTGACTTGCCCAGAGTCACACAGCTAGTAAGTGTCTGAGGCCAGATTTGAACTCAAGATGAGTCTTCCTTATTCCAAGCCAGGTGATGTATTTACCACCTAGCGCCCTCCCCCTCCCCAGTAGGGTTTATTTTAAAACGTTTGTTCTCTTCTCCTCCCCTTTACTTATCAAATAACATGGTCATCATATCCCTAGAGCATTTTTTGAAATGGTCCTCAGGGTGGATGCCATGGGACAGAATCCTAGATAAGACTGCCTTATAAGGAGGTTCTTTTGCTCCTTGGAATTCCCTTGGATTGAGTCCAAGGCCAACCTTCCTCATACTGAATTCTTCTATAGTGAATAGGATTATTTTGAGGTTTCTGTGCATTTCCTTTAACTCAGGCTACCCTAAAAAGTGAACTGATCTCATCTTCCCTTTGTATCTTATTTGTGGCAAATTCCAAAAAAGCGAGCCTTGAATAAACGTTGAGAGTTTTATGTCTGTGTAACCTGACAGAATAGCTCCTGAGCTATGGAGTACGTTCTTCACAGAGAGAGAGAGAGAGAGAGAGAGAGAGAGAGAGTGTGTGTGTGTGTGTGTGTGTGTGTGTGTGTGTGTGTGTGTGCATCTGTTATTTGCATTTGTGTGTGTGCATCTGTTAAACCTGAAAATGAAGTGGAAACATTCTGAGACACTCCTAGGATGTGTGGACATGGGAGGCAGTAGGATTTTGAAATCTCTCCCTTTACAATTCATCCTCCTCACAGCTGCCAAAATAATTTTCCTGAAGTGCAAGTCTGACCATGTCATTCCTCCACTCAGGAGCAGGGGATAAGAGGACTAGGGTATTATATAAATTTTGCTTCTGAGCATTTAAAGTATGGAATATCTTGGCCTCAAGCTATCTTTCTAGCTTTATTATATATCACTCCCTTTAATTCACTCTGTTGTTTGCCCTTTGTTCTGGAAGAAGACCAATGACTTCAGGAAGGTGATGTCTTGACTTGTAAAAGAATTGATTTTAAGTGAGGCAGGGCCCTGCAAAGTCATCAGCTTCACTCTCTGAGTCATCAGAGTCCAGTGTCAAGACAAATGGCTACAGCCAGGCCCCTCACTCTGTCGTCCAGCCAGATGGGATGTGCACTGGATGGAACCAGCTTAACGGGCTCTGAAATTGTTAATTAAATTTAATGTGTGAGGATTTACATCTTGGAAATCAGCAAATTGTACAAATCAGTGCTTGATGTATTGTTTTTATGGTTTATCTAGACTTAAGAAAGTGATGGAGAACATTGTACCCAGTAACAACCACATTGTGCAATGACTGACTTTGATAGACCTAGCCCTTCTCAGCAGTGCAAGGATCTAAGACAGCTCCATAAGACTCAGGATAGAAAATGCTGTCTATATCCAGAGAAAGAACTCTGGAGTCTGAGTGCAGATGGAAGCAGACTATTTGCTCTCCCTTTCTTTTGTTTGGTTTCTTCTTTTTCCTGGTTCCTCCCTTTCATTCTAATTCTTCTTTACATCATGACTAATGGGAAAATATGCTTAATATGAATGTATAAGTAGAGCCTATATCAGATTGCACTGTCTTGGGGAGAGGAAAGGGGAAGGGAGGGTGGTAGAGAAAATTTGAAACTCAAAATCTTATGGAAATGAATGTTGAAAACTAAAAATAAATTATTTTTTTAAAAAAGAAAGTGATGGAGAAAGTAATACTGCATATTCAATTTAAGTGTCGAGTTTCACAGTTCTTTGTTTTTTCTTAGAGAGCCAGTTGTTAAACATTTTACCAGCACACCACTGGGTCCAATCAAATTGGCCCTATTGCTGTTCCTCATAGCTCTTTTCTCTTTGTCCTGATTGCCCCTTTATACCTCAAATGTGCTCACTTCTCACCTCCATCTTTTAGAATCTCTCCTCAACTCAAGCACCACCTTCCACATGAAACCTTTCCTAATATGTTCAGCAACTAGTGTCTTCCCTCTCAAAATTACCGTGGTTTGTTTTATGCTTACTATTTTATGTATATGTTGTCTCTCCTAAGGTGCTTTTACTAGTCAAGGTCTTCTTCATTTTTGTCCCTACTTCTGGCACCTATTGCAATGTTAGGCCCATAATAAGTGCTTCATAGATGCTATTGTTTGATTGAACTGAACCCCCAACAGGGGCCTGTAATTTCTTATTTTTTTTTTCTTCTGAAATGTGCCTTGGCAATAGATCTAAAAATCCATATACTTGCGAACCACCGAGGCATGAGTGAATGGTTTCTTCACAAATAAAACCAGCAAATATTGGCACTGAAGTTTGCTCTAGAGACCTTCATTTAATCAGGAACTTGAGTAATAGTTTCATGACTATTTAGGAAGTTGATTATGGGGCTTTCTTCCCTGGGCTACACAGACTGACTTCTTTGGTGGTCCTAAACTCACCTAACGATTTGGTATTCTTTTATGTGCCTGCCTAGACCAAACATTTCCTCACTTTTTGGCACACCTCATAGACTGATGTGTAAATCTAGACTAACATGGGTATGTGAGGCTACACACATTAATCAGGGCCCCCCTGGCAGAGTCTTTCGAAGCTCCTAGAAGTTGGGTATTTGAGGCTTCTCACTTGATTTCATATTAAACTTGATAGGGGATCCCCAATTGAGTTGGATCTACTCCTTTGCTGAATTCTTAGGATATGGAGAAATTAAAGAAGGCTAAAGGCCTGAAGAAATGTGTTTATGATTAAATTATGATTGTCATCTAAAGGTTTAAATGTATTGGCAGAATAATCTGGCTCTTAAAAAAATTCTGTTAAACTTTTAGTCATTCATCCAGAGAAATA
The DNA here is from genome assembly GCA_011680675.1 of Gymnobelideus leadbeateri. Classification (NCBI taxonomy): domain Eukaryota; kingdom Metazoa; phylum Chordata; class Mammalia; order Diprotodontia; family Petauridae; genus Gymnobelideus; species Gymnobelideus leadbeateri. The sequence continues at coordinate 110,545 of WOXC01011306.1, forward strand.
GGTTAATAAACAGTTGGAGTATACCCAGTGACTTCATACCTTTAATATAAAAAATGGGAGGGGCAGTTAGGTGGCACAGTGAATAGTGCACTGGCCTTGGAGTCAGGAGGACCTGAGTTCAAATGTGGCCTCAGACACTTGACACACTTACTACTTGTGTGACTTTGGGCAAGTCACTTAACCCCAACTGCCCTCCAAAAAGCAAAAATAAATAAATAAATAAAACGGGAAGTGGATGAGACTGGAGAGAAGAAAATTGCTTCGGGAAAACTAAAGAGAAGTGACTATTCTAGATAAAAACTCAATAGAACAAGCATAGGTTTACTGAGAAACAAAAAGTATCACAGCCAGTGAATATAATATTCTAAACATATTTAGATAATAGCATAGTATTATTCCATTTGTACTTGGACATTTTAAAAAAGTGAAATAATAGAATAAACAAAAAAAATCTAGGTATAAATGGCAAACTCTCATTATTTAACTGTAATAAGTTTAAAGTGAAGTGATGTAATATATTGCTCTAAACCACCTGTTCACCTTTATATAAATGCAATGGAGTAATATTGCCTTGCAATTCTTAGTTCTAAATGCCTTAAACTTTTCATACCTAAATTTCTCTGACTGCTATTCCATCCCTTAAAGTGCTGCCCAAGTTAACCACCTGGTGCAAATAAATAGTAAAAGCACAGTTAAGCAGGAAGACTGAAAATCCTCTTGAGGATTACCCCCAAAGTCTCACACATTGTTGGAAGGTCACAGAGATAATCATAGGAGATGAGTGGATGATTTTGCTTACCTATAACTAAGAAGCTGCTGCAAAAACAAAAGCAATGCAGTTAGAATTACAAGGGAAATAGTTAAGGGGGGGGATATTTTCAACAAGTCTCTCTGATTAAAATCCTTTATCCAAGATATATAGGGAACTGATACTAGATGCCTCACTTCAATCCACCCATGATGCCATTGGTCCTCTTTAAAAACGAAGGAAGAACAAAACCAACCAGGACATCGCCAGAAGAGTTCAGAGACCCTAAAAAAAACTTAATTTTAAGGGTTTTTTTCCTTAATATTCTGAGGTAAAGGAAAGAGCCTTTAATGCATTTAAAAGGCAAAGATGAAGCTGCCGCAAAGTACTGTGTTCTTTCATATATGTTCCAGAGAAGCCATGTTCCTGTCTTTCAGAGCACGATACTTTTCTCCAGGTTGCAGAAAGCTCAAAGGCATTTCATTTACCTCCTCATCCTTTAGTAGGCCAGTGGTCAAGTGGTTGGAAGCTTCCTCTCTGACATCTGCTCTGCCCTGCCCCAGAGTAAGGGGGAAATTATCAAGCAATATACTGCTTTGTGCATTCCAAAGAGACCACACAGAAGTCTTAACTGCTGGAGTCGGTTTGGATAATCCAAGCCAGCAGGGTCTGAGACTGTTGTCTCCAGATATGAGTTATCAGAACATTTTGCTTAGGAAACAGAAATACAGAAGTGAGTTTAAATAGCAGCTGTAGCAATTACACTGGAATCCTGACTTCCAAAGAGCTACCCCTGAGGAATCAGTAGTGCATTTGCTAGCGAAGAAAATGCATAGGCAGCAGCACAGTTCCAAATTAGGCAAGGCTAGAGGAGGGAAGCCATGCCGGGCAGTGGCTTATTAGGGATGTTAAACCCAGCTGGAGGGGGTGTCACTGAACCAGAGATCAAGGAACTGCCCAATTTTGTGACAGACCAGGGCAGATATAAGGCAAAGCTCTGCCAGAGTGGTGTCAATCATATGAGGTGCAGAATCAAAGAATGGTAGAGTTGGAAGGCTCTAGCCCACTCCCCAAAGCAAAAAGTGCTGTTGAATGTACTGTTTGATTATTTTGAATCACAAGGCTGTTAGGCAAAGTTATAAAATAGATGAAATTGGGACCACCTTTCCACTTCCCCAACGCAACACTCCTTACCTTCTTTTGACAGATAATAGATGCTAGGTGATGCAGTTCGTAGAGCTCTAGGCCTAGGGTCAAAAAGAGGAGATAGAGTCCCTCATACATCCCCCATCTTCTTGTCCCTTTATTTTGTGATCAGTCCCCAAAGGCTTCTATCAGCCTTCATGCCAAGAACCTCTACCATCCCATCTGATAGCTTTTGGAGGGTGCAACCTGTAGTCAGTCACCAACACCACCCATATCTGTCCACCATATCTGAGCCACCCCCCATTTCTACTTTTCCTCCCTGCCCATCACCATCTTCCCCAAGGAAGTGCTGACATGAAGACTTAGCACACCGGGACCAGAAAGAGAATTGTCAGTTCCTTTTTAAAAAAAAAAATCTCTGGGTCCAAAGAATCTTGCACTATCCCCTAGTATCTCATCCCCAACATGATAGTCTGGGATCAGTCTTCCCCACTTAGAAATACAGTTTCTACAAAGCAGAGGGTACCACAATTTGCCCTGATAACTGTGTGTGTGAAAGCATGGCCTGACTCAGACCTGAAGGGTAAAAGTAGCTGTATGTGGGTAAATCCCCAGAATAGCAGAGAATGTTGATGCTAACTATTAAATATCCTACTGGGAGCTGGCTTATAAACTCCCCGAGTTTCTATTTATTTTACTTTGAACCCAATCAAATGCTGTGCCACAAATGTCTCAAGGTTAGAATTGGTACTTGAATTTAGATCTGTTCAAACAGAATCACAGAAGAATGTTCTTATAAACAAATCATCAGAAACTTCCATCTTGACCTTGTTCTTCATAGACTCAGGGGACAGAATCATAGGATCATGAATTTAAAGCCAGAAAGAACCTTTGAGGCTGCCTTATCTAACCCTCTCATTTTATAAATGAGGAAATTGAGGCCCAGAAGTCGTGATTCACTTAAGGTCAGTACAGGTAGTAAGTGGCCAAGTCAAAATTGAACCCAGACCCTCTGACTCCAAATCCTGGTTTCTTTTCATTGTTCTATGCTGACTTCAGAGCTACCTGTCCTTGAAATACCCCCAGATTTTCGATGCAAACAGTCTAATAGGAGCCACCTTTAATGTTGGGGTCAAACATAAAATTTACTTTGCAGCATAAAAAGTGTCTGCCATCACAAGAGAGTGGAACACCTCTCACCTTCTAATTGACCTCCTTCATGGAGGATAATTTTTAATATAACAGCCTCTCAAATATGTTAACAGATGTAGCACACATCCTCCAGAGACTAGAATTCAGAGAAAACAAAATGAGCACAGCCTGGGATTGTCTGACCTTAATGCGTCTGCAATGTTGTTTGAGGAGAATGAAACCACTGTATTAGGGAATATTTCAGAAGCTAGAATCCTTTTTATTTATTCTGAATTCAACAAATACCAAATCAAATGAATACTTTCCATCTACATGGCAGAAGAGAAGTAGGGATTTATATGTGAAACTGAGAATTTCTATTATGTAGAGTTTGCTTTTCTCTTAAAGTAGATAATAAATTCAACATGCAACTTTCAAAGCTGTCTGTTTCTGCTTGTCCACAGTTTCTTCTGGACTTCCTCTTTTCTCCCTCAGTTTTTGTGTTGGAATTCTATACTTAGGAAAAAAAAAAACCTTTTGTTACAGTTCTTCCGTACAACATGACTAATGTGAAAATATGTTTAATAGGAATGTATATGTAAAACCTATATCAGATTGCAGGCCTTCTTGGAGAGGGAGGGGGAAGAATTTAAAACTTATGGAAGTAAATATTGAAAACTAAAAATAAATAAAAATAAGATCTTTTTTCTCCTGGGGGGGAAAAAAACTTTTGTAATAAATACTCAAAGTCAAGCAAAACTAATTCCCATATTGAGCAAGTCCAGAAATACATGTCTTACTCTGTATCTTGAGTCTATCACCTCTCCGACGGGAGGTTGGCAAGTATGGTTCCTCATTGGTCCTTTGGAATCATAATCCTATTTGGTTAAAATGGGGCATCTCATGTCAGAATGTGTTTATAATTTTCAGTGTTTTAACTGGCTGATTTAATTAACCAGGAACTCATAAGCATTTTGAGAACTTCACATCAGTGGAGAGGGGAAGGGAGGGTGAAGGGGATGTTTAATATTTTGATATTTAGTCCAGATGTTTCAGAAAGAAAGTAAACTTTGCTTAGAAGACCTGGGGTTACAGTCCCAACTCTTCTCATTATTAACCATGTAAGTGTAGATGAATCATTTCCTTTCTTTGGGCCTATTCCTCATCTGTAAAATGGGAATAAATAATTCTTGCATTAATTATCAAGAATTCTGTAATTTGAGGGTGGCTAGGTGGCACAGTGAATAGAGCACCAACCCTGGAGTCAGGAGGACCTGACTCAATTAAAATCCAGCATCAGACACTTAACACTTAACTAGCCGTGTGTGACCTTGGGCAAGTCACTTAACCCCAATTGCCCTGCCTTCCCCCTCCAAAAAGGGGGAAAAAATTCTGTAATGTGAGCTACTCTTTCAGGTTTCCCCAGCTGTGGTTTTCGGTGTTATTTATTCTGTGCTTTCCTTATAATGGATGCTCTCACCTCATCAGTGAGGCATGTCTGAGTTGTTTTTTTCTAATAGCAGTGATGCATTTGAACTTTTCATCAGCACTCTGCGGCCTGGTCTGTGTTGTTCCTGAGGGTAGTATTACTGCAATGGGTCCACAGTCTAAGGGCATGAAAAGATCCACGTAGTGATCCAGGTCACAACCTCACCTTTGTCAGTGCAGGATTTACCAGCTGAGCTAATGAGCCGCCTCCACTTGAAGTGAATCGTAGAGAAAATTACTCTTACTCTGATGGTCCTGTTTTCAGTGCATTTCCTAAAAACTACAGCTAGGTAAATTAGTGTGAATCCTGATAAGTCATATTATTCCAATTTACACTGCATATTTCCACTAGACTGGAACCAGTGACTACATTTTACATAATTATAACTTTGACTAGTGTGAATTCAAACACATGTGACCACTTCTATGGATTCATTATCCACATTAATTGGGACCTGCCTGTAGATCCAAATCTTGCTTGAATCAGTTCTTTAGTTTGTGGGATATCTAGGCTCCATACTGCCTCCTCATCCTCTTTTCTTTTTGGCTCTCTCACTGCTCATTCATCAGTTTGGGCTTCGGGAAGAAACTAAAAAAAGGAAAAGAAACAGAAACTAGACCTGATGGTTACCTGTGAGTTCTTTAGGGTACAGCGTAAAGCCTGCGAGTGAAATTTAGAATTGGGGCATCTGAAGGGACGCCGTCCTTAGCCCTGTTTAAACACTGTATATTAGGAATCTTCGGGTGGCTAATACCTACCTTTTGTCTTAAAGCCTAACTCAAATACTTCCCATCTAGGACACTGCCCTTGGTTCCACTTTGCCTTAATGTTTCCTGGGTGAGAATGTACCACTCAGTTTGGCTGCTCCCTCCTTATCATTCTATGACTGACCCGCCTCCTTTTCTGGTCATTTATGTCCATCTGGCCAAATCGCTTAACCTTCTGCAGTCTTCACTATAAAATGAGGTGTTTGGACTAGTGAACTTCCAAGGGCCCTTCTAGATTCTGTAACTTTACAATCCCATGAGCAAGTCATGAATGGTCACAGGATTTAGCCAATGTATATTCACAGTAGCTCTCTCCATTTCCCTTTTGGGTGATTCTTTAAAGATCTGTTTGTGTTCTGTTATAAAGCCATATAATATCATCTAGTGAATATTAATGTTGAAAAGATGAGGTTACTGAAAGTACTACACAATTTCACAAATTCTATCCTATTCATAGCAACGGAAGGAGTGTTAGATTTGGCATCAGGGGATCTGGTGGATCGAATTTTGAATCTCCCTCTTACTACCTATGTAGTGATTGAGTCATGCCCAAGTCTTCATGACCCCATTTGGGATTTTCTTGGCAAAGATACTGGAGTGCTTTGCCATTTCCTTCTTTAGTTCATTTTTACAGATGAAGAACTGAGGCAAACAGGGTTAAGTGACTTGCCCAGGGTCATATAGCTAGTAAGTGTCTGAGGTCAGATTTGAACTCGGGATGAGAAGCCCTCCTGACTTCAGGCCCAGCATGCTCCTTCCCCACCTAGCCTCCTCTACTCCCTGTGTAACCTTAGATAAGTGACTTCATTTCTCCAGGCCTCATTTCTCTCTTTTGTAAAATGAGAGATTTGGATCAGACAACCTCCAGCATCTATTGCTGCTCTAAATATATGACCAAAACCAACAGCGGGAGAAGGGGAGAATTGGGGGAGAAAAATAAAGAGCCCCGTTTTGCAAATGATGAGTTTGAGGTGCATGTAGGACATTCAGCTTGAAATATCCAGGAAGCACTTGAAGATGTGTGACTGGCTCAGCAGAGAGACTGGGGGTGAATATATAGATCTGGAAACCATGCCCTGGCCTGGAGATGATAATGGGAACTAAGAAGATCACTGAGATGATCTAGAATGAGAAGAGAGGCCCAAGGCAATGCTTTAGGGGACACCCTCAGAGGGCATGACTTTTTTTCTAGGATTCCATGGCAGAAGAGCTATTATGATCATCCCCCCAAAACATATCTACTGTACCTCCTGAGATTTTATGGCTGAGTCATGGTTTCCTGTGATCTTTGAATATATGTTGGAGTTACTATTAGCACTCAATCGTACGCCTTTTTGCATAATTCTCAAACAGTTTTATAGTCTAGTCCAGGGGTGAGAACCTGTGGCCTTGAGACCACATGTGGCCCTCTAGGTCCTCAAGTGCAGCCCTTTAGTCCAGGGGTAGGGAACCTGCAGCCTCAAGGCCCCATGTGGCCCTCTAGGTTCTCAAGTATAGGCCTTACTTGAGGAACTAGAGAGCCACATGTGACCTCGAGGCTGCAGGTTCCCCACCCCTGGACTAGTCAATCTAATCACCAGCTAGATTTGAAATTCTTTGAAGGCAGGGACTGTTCTTTTTAACTCTCACCTCAGATGCCCAGAAAGGGCTATTCAATTTTTATTATTATTGCTATTATAATTATTGTTATTCAATAAATGATTATTAGTCGATTAAGCTTTCCATTGATACAGTTGTTTGCGAAGAAAAAGGAAAACTTAGGATGAACTTAGGTTAAAATTAAATAAGTTGTTGAGTAATTAAAGTGGTGAAAATGAATAAGCAATAATTTTTATTTTAAAAATCTTGGAAAGTAAAGTGTTATGCTTTTTCTACTGGTGCAAAAAAATGAAAATAAGCATATTCATGTCCCCAGTCCAAGTCATCCTTGACTTTGCCCATTCCTTAGTCCCATATTCAGTCAGTTACCAAGTCTTTTTTTTCTTCTGCCTCTACAACATCTCTCATATCTGTCATCTTCTCTCTACTCACATGGCTACCACTCTAATTCAAGCCTGTGGACTGTCTTACCTGAAATATCACAGTAACCTCTTAATTTGATACAGGGTATTCTCCGGTAAGGAAGCTCCCTCTACCAATGCAAGTCAGCACCTTCTGGTCTTGGAGAGTTACTTAGAGTGGCGGGGAGGTGCAGGGGGGGGGTCACATAACCAATACCATCAGCAATTTGTGATTATGGAGAGAAGTGGCCCAGGGTCACATAGTCAGCATATCCCAGCTACAGTACTGGAACTTGGGTCTTCCTGGCTTCAGAGTTGACTCTTTATCAGGGACATGCTGGTAAATGTTTAACAACCAGCTGGAGGATCAGGGAGAATGTATGAAAGACATACTTTTAAGTTTAATCTGCATAATTGGGATTTTCTCCATTATTTTCTTAAGTCTAGAGTAACAGTCAATGAAAGAACAAATCAATTTCTGATTTGTAGCATTCGCCAGATTTCTAAGGTATCATTAAAATTTATACTAAATCCACACTAAAATTTAACAGTCATCTCCATTGAGAGCTCCAGCTCCTCTCTCCTCTCTGTGTACTTACTGTACAGCCCATTATCTCTCTGGCTTCTTGTTAGCTCTTATAAATCCTTTGTCTTTTACTAATGATTTCCATGAGAAGAAATAGGTATGAGTTTGTAACCTTTTTTTTTTTTTTTTGGTTTTGTACATAATAGGTGCTTAACACATGTTTTATGACATCAAAATAGTAAATAACTGAATTGACTGAGGAGGGTATTAGATTTCAACTGAGAGAATTTGCGGATGCTCTGAAAACAAAATTTGTTATGGCAATAATTGTGTAAGGCAAAACTACTATTTAAAAAAATTCTTCAAGTTGATAGAGTTTTTACCTCTTCAGATTCTGTTTTATTAAGCTGTAGAAGTAGCCTAGTTGATCTCAGATCTTTTTTAACATACAAGTTCGGTGACTAGCATGGAGACCTCCTTGTCTTTGATTAATTTACATTAATCTCAGATCATGTACTTGGACTTTTCCTTTCTGCCTTTAAAGAGAGATCACAAACCCTTTCATTTTTTAAAGTCAGAAAATAAATTACTTGTAAAATTTCTTACTGATCTCAAGCAGGTTTTCGGAACTGCCTTTAAAAAGGTGACCAAGTCTATTTTTCTAAGGTTCCTTGATCTCCAGCAACAGTTAGCTTTAGTTACAATTTTAGCTTCTTAGAGGCTGCTGAGTATGCAGTAACTTGAACATTTGGACCTTTTTGAACCTTTGTACCTCCAGCACAGCACAGTGCCTCATTGAAGACACTTACTAAATGTTTTGTGGAATGAATAAGACAGTTACAGATGATCTGTGACTAAGTTCACTAAAGGGTGAGGGGGAATATATTTCTAAAATGGGAAGAGTTTGCATGTATTGGTTATGAGGGTGGAAATCAAAGTCGGTATTTTTTGAGCTCATGCAAAGAATTATGTTGATAATTAAGTTGAGTTCAGAAGTATAATACACGATACTGTTTAAGAGGGCAGCTAGATGGCAGCTAGAGCTCTGGGCCTAGAGTTAGGAAGACCTATGTTCAAATGTGGTCTTAGATACTCAATAGCTTTGTGACCCTGGGTGAGTCACTTAACGCTGTTTGCCTCAGTTTCCTCATCTACATAATGAGCTGGAGAAGGAAATGGCAATTCATTCCAGTATCTTTGCCAAGAAAGCCCCAAATAGGGTCAGACACACCTGAAACTACTGAATAACAACATACTATGTAAGGATAATAACTGTTGACTGATTGACATGACCACCTCCCCCAAATGGTAGGGGCCAAAATTCTAATATTAACCTGTGAAACAAGTATAAGAAAATAACACTAAGCAGTATAAAAGTTCAGGAAAGCCAATGAAGATAAGAGTGGATAGGGAAGAAGAGGGGCAGCATAAACTGAGGAAGACTGGGACATACTATAAAGATGGCTAACTCTGGATTCCCTGCCTCTGCCCCTTGTGACTGATGTGACCTTGGGTAAGTCACTTAACTTTCCTAGATCTCAGTTTTCTAATTAGCAAAATGGCAACGTTTAACAAGATGGCCTGTGAGATCACAGATCCCTTTGGGCCCTGATCCTGTTGTGTTCCTTAAGGGATGTATAGGATTTGAGAGAGATTTCACTCGGGACCATGCAAGCATGAGCACTCCAGGCAGGGCTGATGTTCTGAAGGTATATCTTCCAAGAACCCAAGGTTACTTCCATACCCTAATAGAGAAAAATAAAATAATTTTAATTGTGAGAAAAATGTAAGTTACAGTAACATGAATAAGGGGATTCCAGCACTCAAGGAGTTTACATTCAATCAAAGAAGAAAATAAGGATATACAAAACACATGCACAGTACACAGGCATGACCTTGGATGGAAAGGCACTTCCTGGTATATGGCTTCCTGCAGGAAGGAAGCCTGAGATAGGTCTCAAGCAAGCTTGGAAGTTCAAGAGTAATAATAATAATAATAATAATACATATTATTATTATATATTATAATAATATATAAAATATAACTGTTTATATAGTGCTGTAAAGGTTCACAAAGTGTTTAAAATATATTATCTCATTTGATTCTCACAAAAACCCTATCAGGTAGGTAAGGAAGTAGGTGGTGTGGTGCTTGGGGGCGGTGCAACAGTAACAGTAGTGTGGGTATACTGATTAAATTGATCAAGGTTATCAAAATTACTCTCACAATAGCCAGCATTGATGTAATGCTTTAATGTTTGCCGAGCACTTTGCATATTTTAACTAATTAGATCCTCACAACAACCCTTTGATTTAGGTGGTCTTTTTTTCTTTTTACTCTTTCAGGAAGATGATATTTACTTATTTTAATAAAATGATTCTTTTTATAAAACATTTGTTATTTATTTTTATATTCTTTTAAAATTTTGAATTCTAGCTTGTCTCCCTCCCTCCCACCCCTCTACCACCCAGTGAGAAGGCAAGCAATCTTATGTTAATTATACATGTGAAAATCATTCGAGACATATTAGCTATATCACAAAAAAGCAGGAAAAAATAAAGCAGGAAAGAATTCCTTAGTTCCCACTCATGGTTAATCAGTTTTCTTTCTGAAGGTGGATAGCGTTTTTTATCATAAGTCCTTTGGAATTGTCTTAGATCACTGTATCAGAGAAACCAAGTGTTTCACAGTTGATCATTATTACATTACTATTACAGTGCAGAATGATCTCCTGGTTCTGCTCATTTCACTTTACATCAGTTCGGACAGGTCTTGCCTTCCTTTTTTTTTTTTTAAGCATTTTGGAGAGCAATTGGGATTAAGTGACTTGTCCAAGGTCATACAGCTAGTTTTGTGTCAAGTGTCTGAGGTCGGATTTGAACTCAGGCCCTCTTGATTCCAGGGCCAGTGTTCTGTTCACTGTACCACCTAGCTGCCCCTTGCCTTCCTTTTCTGAAACCACTCCCTTGTCATTTCTTATAATACAATAGTATTCCATCACAATAATGTCACAATATGTTCAGCCATTCCCCAATTGATGAGCTTTCCCTCAAATTCCAATTCTTTGCCACCACAAAAAGAGCTGCTATAAACATTTTTGTACACATAAGGCTTTTTCCTTTTCCTTTTGATCTCTTTGGAGTACGGACCTAGTAGTGGTATTGCTGCATCAAAAGGTATACACAGTTTTATAACCCTTTGGACATAGTTCCAAATTGTTTGTCAGAGTGATTGGACTAGTTCAGGGATGGGGAACCTGCAGCCTCGAGGTCACCCATGACCATATATGTCCTCAAGTGTTTCACCTTTCCCCCACTGAATCTGAACTTTACAGAACAAATCTGCTTGATAAAAGGATTTGTTCTATAAAACTCTAACCCAGTCCAAAGACCGAATGCAAGGACCTTAGAAAGCCACATGTGGCCTCAAGGCCACAGGCTCCCCATCCCTGGACCAGTTCATAACTCCAGCAGTTTTATCAGTGTGCTTATTTTCCCTCAGTCCCTCTAGCATTTGTCATTTCTGATATGTGTGAAATGGTACCTCAGAGTTATTTTAATTTGATATTTTTTCTAATCAGTAATGATTTGCAGCATTTTTTCATATGACTATAGATTGCTTTGATTTCTTCTTTTGAAACTCCCTGTTCATAACCTTTGACTATATGGCAATTTGACAATGGCTCTTATTTTTTACAAATTTGATTTACTTCTCTATGTATATTGTTGATATTACTTCATTGTCTGTGGCACTTTTTAACAAAATATAGTTTCCCTGATTATCTCTTTCAATTAGGTCCATTTTTTTTGGCTTTTACTTTGTTGGAGATTATAATTGTCACCCCTGTCCTCCTCAGTTCAGCCTAAGCATAACAGACTCCTCTCGTCCTTCATTTCAACACTCTGAGTTTCTATCCCAAGTATGTCCCTTATACACATCATATCGTTGGATTCTGGTTGCCAATTTATGTGATCTTATTCCCATTTTCCAGACCAGGAAACTGAGGCTAGGAAAGATCCATTCAGTAAACACTTAGCACCTACTATGAGGGATAAACTGTGATAAACTAGGGATGCAAAAAGCCACAAAAGACTTCCCCTGCCCTCAAGGAGCTTACACAATCTAATGGGGGAGACAACATACAAACAAATATATACAAAACAGGCTTTATACAGGATAAATAGGAAATAATTAACAGAGGGAAGGTGCTAGAATTGAAAGTGGTTGGAGAAGACTTCCTATAGGAGGTGGAATTTTAATTGGTACTTAAAGGAAGCCAGGGAGGTCAGTAGATGGGCTAGATGAGAGTATTCCATATATAGGGGACAGGCAGAGAGAATGCCCAGAGCCAAGACACGGAGAGTCCCCAGTGCCCCGGGATCAAAGAGTACATATTGGGGAGTAAGGTGTAAGAAGGGGCTGGGTTACAAAGGTCTTTGAATGCCAAACACAGCCTAAGTGACTTGCCCAGGGTTATACAGCAAGACATTCTCTACACTTCCCATGTCCTCCCCTCGCCCTCTCTGGTTCTGTGTAGCTGCCTAGAGACAGAAGGGAAGATAGAGAGCATTCCAGGCGTGGGAATGGCCAGTAGTGCCAAGACAAGCATGAGGAGAAGGGGGTAAATAAGCAAGGCTGGACATTAGACTTCCAGGAAGGAGACTGGAAAGATAGGAAGGGGCCAGGTTAAAAAGTTTGATAGCATAACAGAGTAGATGAACTTGCACTCTGAATGAATGGCACTGAACTTGGACTTAGGAGACATAGGATCAAATCTTGTCTCAGAAAATGACTGCATGTCCCTGCCCAAGTCACTTAACTCCTCTGTGCCTTCTGAACATTCATCTATAAAATGAGGGAGTTGGGTTTGAAGGCCTCTAAGGGGCCCTTCTAGCTCTAAATTCTCTAACTCTATGAGCCTATTGTAATGGAAATGCAAATTTAAAGATCTTCCCTGCCCCTAGCTTAAGTGCACCTGGAGCCTGTGGTGGGAGGCTTGTTTTTCAGGAAAGCCCACACCTTGATACTTTGTGATTGGGCAGTGGGTCCAGAAGGTTGTTACATTCTCTGAGCCAGGAGAAGGCTATATAAACCCTTAGGAGAGGCTTTGCTTTGGGGCTCACTTTGAGAAGTGTTTTGTGATTTGACCAGATGAGACTCTGGGAAGCCGTTGTTGAGAGCCCCCCGGCTTTGAAAACCCAGATGTTGATGCTTCCCTCTCTGGTAACTGTGATTTGGTATTGATATAATGGTTGGACAGTTTGGAAGCCTGTCTGTTTGATCTGTAAGTTCTGTAACTGAAGTTTGGGGTGCTGACCTTTTTCCCCTGAACTAGGTAATGTATGTTTGTTTGATTAAAGTAAGCTTGTTAACCCATTTTGAGTTGCTTTCCTTTTGAAAAGCAGATCTAAGAACCTATATTGGCAGCTACCCTGGGGATATTGGGGTGCTTGCTGCTACACCTATGAAGCTGTGAATTTTGGCCTCCTCTGACCAGGCACATATTAGGTGCTGGAGAAAAAAATCGAGTGGAATTTCATCCTTTGTGTTTACATTATTAAAAAATATTAATGATAATTCTGTGGGATTGAAGAATGCCAAAAGTGGCAATTTTTTTTGCTGTTCTTGTTTGCTCTTCATTTTTTTTCTTTTATTAAATTTGTTTATATATTTTACAACATTCAGTTCCACAGTCCGTTGAGTTGTAAATTTTCTCCCCATTCCTCTCCTCCCCCTCTCCCCACATGGTGACATGTAGTCCAATACAGGCTCTACAGATACCTTTGCTTTAAGCATTAGTCAGGGTGTAAAGAAGAATTATAACTAACAGAGTGAACAATGAGAAAGAAGGAATGAAACAAAATTAAACACAAAAGAGAGAGAGCAAGTAGTTTGCTTCAATCTGCATTCAAATTCCATAGTTCTTTTCTCTGGATATGGATATCCTTTCCATCATGAGTCTTTTGGAGTTGTCTTATAACCTTGCATCACTGAGGAGAGCCCAGTCTATCAAAGTTATTAATCATAGATACAATGTGTCTGTAATTGTGTACAGAGGTCTCCTGGTTCTGCTCTCCTCACTCAGCATCAGTTTATATAAGTCTCTCCAGGTAGATATGAAATCTGTCTACTCCTCATTTCTTATAGCACAATAGTATTCCATTACATTCATATACCACAGCTTGTTTAGCCATTCCCCAATTGATGGGCATCCCCTTGATTTCCAATTCTTTGCCACCAGAAAAAGAGCTACTATAAATATTTTTGTGCAAACGGGTCTTCCTCCCACTTGTATGGTCTCTTTAGGATACAGCCCTAGGAATGGTATTGCTGGGTCAAAGGGTATCAGTTTTTTATAACCCTTTGGGCATAGTTCCAGATTGTTCTCCAGAATAGTTGGATCAATTCACAACTCCACCAACAATGCATTAGTGTTCCAGTTTTTCTACATCTTCTCTAGCATTTATCATTTTCCTGTTTTGTCATCTTAGCCAAACTGACCAGTGAGGTATGGTCAAAGGTTTCAGTTTTACTAAATAAGGTTTGAGTGCTAACAGTGATTGTCTTAATAGAGCATGCCCAAATGCCCCCAGATTAGCCACAGTGAACCTGTAAACCCCCTCCACCATCACCACCAATGAATTTACCAAAAGAAATCATGAATTTTCTGGTATAGCTACACTATTACTCTGAAAAAGTGATCAAAAGAAATCATTGCTTTGAACCATATCTCTACCTCTGAAAAATTAAGCCTGCACTGATCTCTGAATTCTGAAGAATAAATCATACCTTAAGTCAGGTAGAATGAAATCAAATCCACCGTGGAAATTCCCCTAAGCTTTCACCTCTGTGAAATGAAAATATGACCCACTATGGAATTCTTCCAGCCCCAACAAGGAAGTACAGTAAAGAAATTGGCCATGTGTGGAGCTGGGGCTCCCACAGATGTTCTTCCAAGCATGACTCTTATCTCAGTCTCTAGAAATTACCAGGCACACAGAGAAATGAAGGGGGATTTTTCAGCTGTATCCTTAATTACTTTCTTTTTGTGAGCTATAATTGTATGGCACTTGACTTTGGGAATACTAATAGACTGCTGTGTATTTCCACATATCTTGAAGGAGAAACAAATAAATAATGTATTGGTCGCAGACAGACATAGTTTCTTCTCACCAACACCAACACCAGCACCAACACCATTACTCCTTGTTGGGGATTAGAGGGTACCCAAAAGGGTAATAGCATAAGGCCATTGTTTACCTGCAGTTATTGATCCAGTTATGGAAGTTGAAATTAATCAAAAGTTGGGCATATCCTCTGATAGAGGCAATAGGTTTTTAGGCAATAGGTTCCTAGATTTCGTGCTGAAAAAGACCTTAGGGCCAATCTAGTCTTCTCTCATTTAAAAAATGGAGCCCAGAGAGGTTGAATAAATTTCTAGGGTTTACACAGGTAGTAAATAACAGAAGTGTGATTTGAAGCTGGATCCTCTTACACCAAATCCCGAATTTTTTAAACTGTACCAGGCTACCTTAGAGCTGTTCAGGTTGGGTTGGTTTTTTTTTTTTTTAATCCTTTAGATGTATGAGTCTTAGCTCATCTTAGTTTTTAGGATTTTGCAATTCTAATATTAGAAAATACCAGGATTTCCCCCCTTCTCTATGTGTTGTCTATGAAAAAGAGAGGGATGAAGTTTTAGGGTCCCACATAGGTATACATAGAATGTAAACTCCTTGAGGGCAGGGACTATCTACTGTACCACCTAGCTGCTTAGAGGCCATTAAGTGACCTAATTTCAATATTGTTGTATCCCAAGGAATAGAGAGGCCAGAGGGGAAAAAGAGGGCCAGTCAGTGGAGCAGCCAGAAAACACATGCGACATTTGTTGGTTAAGTTCGCTGTCTTATATGGGCACAGTTTGTGGCTCCCCAAAACATTTAGAATAGTCACATCAAAGAGTACTAATCATGGATCACCATAACAGATATAACAATAATGAGGAAGTTTGAAATATTGAGAGAAGTACCAAAATCTGACTTAGGCATGATGTGAGCACATGCCATTGGATAAATGGCGCCAGACAGACTTGCTCAAAGCAGGGCTGCCACAGACCTTCAATTTGTAAAAAATTTATCTGTGAAGTGCAGTAAAGCATAGCACATTAAAATGAACTGTGCCTATATTTTTTTTCTTTCTACAAACTTTCTACATACTGTGGTAGTACAATAAATAAGACACAGTCCCTGTCTTCAAGGAACTTCCAATATATGTATATATGATGAGTTGCCCATCATAGGCATCCTGTAAATACTTATTGAATGAATGGGAATCAGCAATTCTTTTCACTTTTAAAGTACCTACTATATGCAGAGAATATTTATTTGGTAAAGTAAAAGGTCATTGGCTCAGACTGAGAAGGGCAATTTGTATCACATACTACTTTGAAATAAATGACATTTCACAGTTTTCAGGTTCATATAGTGATAGTTTTTCTTCTAATAAGTGTTTTATTGTTGCTTTTTTTTTGCATCACTGTCAGTTTGCCATGACTCCACCCCCCACTTCCCTTAAACCAAGCAATGTGAAAGCAAAATAAGCCAACACATTAGCCATGTCTGAAAATATATTCCTCAGTCTGTATGTATAGTCCACAATCTCTCTGCAAAGAAAAGGGAAGTGTGTTTCACTATCAGTTCTCTGGACACAAGATTACTCATCACATTAATTAGAGTTCTAATGTCTTTCAGTCTCATTTTCCTTAGTATTATTATGATCATTGTGTAAACTGTTCTCTTGGTTCTGCCAGTTTTAATCTGTACCACTCATAGGAGGCTTTCCAAGTTTCTCTGAACTCTTGATATTTTGCTGTTTCCTATGATGCCATATTCTCTTACTTTTATATAGCACCATTTTGTTCAGCCATTCCGAGATTGATGGGCATCCACTTTGTCCCCTCTTTTTACCACCACAGAAAATATTGTGGTGAATATTTTGGGCATTCATGATATCTTTTCAATGCCTTTGACTTCTTTGAAAGTATAAAACCCTTAGTAGCCAAAGAGTATCAGTTGAGCCACTCTTCTTTTAGAGTTCAAAGTTGTTTTCTAAAATAGTTGGGCCAGTTCAGACTCTCACAAACAGAGTATTAGCATACCAGTCCTCCAAAAACCTTTCCAGGATATGCCATTTTTATCTTTTGTCATCTGAATGGTGCAGGTCAACCTCCAGAGTTGTTAGAATTTGCCATTCTCTTCTCTGTAGGGATTTGGAACCATGTGGGTATCTCTATTATCAAGTAATAGCTGCTAAAAAGCCTTGAGGTGTTGCTGACAGAGGTCCATAGAGTCAAAGCTATGGTCTTTCCAGTAGCAATATATGGCTGTGAGATTTGGACCACAAGGAAGATTGAACACTGCAGTCAATACTTTCAGACTGTGGTGTTGGCAGAGGCTTTTGAAGTTGCCTGGGGCAGCAAGGAGATCCAAACAGTCAACAGAGAAATATGGACTATTCACTAGAAGGTCAGATACTGAAGCTTAAATACTTTGGCCACCATAATGAGAAAACAGCACTCACTGGGAAAGACCCTGATGTTGGGAAAGATTGAAGACCAAAGGAAAAAAGGATGGCAGAGGATGGAGTGGATAGATAGTATCATGGAAGCAATGAACATGAGCTTGGACAGATTTTGGGAAATAGTGGAGGATAGAAGGACTGGTATTTGACAGTCCTTGGGTTACAAAGAATTGTACACAACTAAACAACAATTTCCTTTTACCTATTTTTAAATGCCAAGTGACAACTTAGATCAGGAAAACAAAACTTATAAGAGCATTGATCTAAAAGAAGCCTTAGAGATCATCAGCTTCTTCACAGCTGAGCAGACTAGGGCCTGGAGAGATTCAATGATTGTCCAAGGTCATAGACTTCCTTAGTCAGATAGTTAGAAGAAGATGGCAGGTCGGACTGTCATTTGTTCTTTCTTGTTCCCCAGGCTGCCACGTTTGGCTGTTGTACCGTCACCTTGTGGTCCTAAGACTCTTCTCACCTCTTAAACTCAAATCCAAATGTTCATTAGTTCATTATGCCTGTATGGAGTGTGAAAGTAGCATCAAATTCATTTTACAGCTATGAGAGGCATAGCTGTTCATTCCATTCTAGGTCCCTACCTTCAGGGACTTTATAATCTAATAGCATCTTCATTTTAGTCTCCATATAGTTGAATAGTATTAATAGAATTAAGTATCAGAAGCAGGATTCTGAATCCTGTGCTTAGAACTCTAGGATCCCTGATTTTCCTTCTGGGTCTAAGGGTACCCTTAGGTAGGAGATGTAGGAGATGGAGAATGGTCCTGGTTTCCATTGCTGTGAGGGACTCCCGCCACCAATGCATTTTGGCATGAAATCTGCCACTTGTTCACTTCTGGAGTTGCTTACAGCATAGAGGAGTTAGCTTATTTGGCCAGAATCACACAACCAGTATGTGTCAAAGGAGTGAGTCTTCCTGATTTCAAGAAAGGAAGACACCAGGCTCCCTCTCAATAGTATTATAGTTTTGTTTTTGAGATCAAGTATTGTCCTTCTCTCATTATTGTCAGTTTCCTTTGTAATCCTATATGTTTAACTTTATGCGTTTAAAAATATTCTTCTGAGAAGGGGTCCACAGGCTCCCTCAGCCTGACAGAGAGGTATATGACTTTTTTTTCTGCCTCGGAACTATGAGGAAGATTCCCTCTCCATAGCTGCCAAAAAAAAAAAAAGTAGGAGCCCCTGTTGTACTCTGGCCCCTCATGTCTTTCAGAATTGAAGCTTGGTACTGATGGTATTTCTCAAAGACAAATGAAAATCCCCTTTCCCCAGTTGAGTGGCAGATGAAGAGTCCAGCAAAAAATTGATTTTTGTAGAAGGTGAGAGCACATTTTTAATAGCCTCCTGAGGATTACACTACTAAAAAGGATGTGACTAATAGAGAATGTGACTTCAGAGACTGCATGTAAGTAACCTCTTGTAAATATTTAAACAGAGAGGTCATGCGTGTTTTTCTTTCTGAGGGAAAAATATGCAGTCCCTGGGGGAGATAATTAATCTAAACATGAGTTTCCGCCTTCCTCATTTTTGAACCATTATAATAGAAATACTTTTTAAAAAACCTAACAGACTTCTTTCAACTTAGAAATGTAGTCAGATTTAAACAAAAGGGAGGAAGGAATTCCTAATTTTAAGGACATACATAGTCCTAGTTCTGGGGCTAGAAAATCAGAAGTAATTAAAGGTCAAGATTAACTGAGAACCCCAGTGATATTAGCCTCTCTGTGTCCCTCCCTCACTCCAGTCTTGCTCCAGGCCCACAAATCCTACATTGACTTTTCAGGTTGATATACCTCCTTCCTGTGCTGACAAAAGGTGGAAGCTGTGTGAGGAAATGTGCTTTGGCCTCAGGGAGGAAAGGTGAGACAAACCTATGACATCCCTCAGCATCCTTAACCCACTCGACTCAGCACAGGAGGAGTTCTGGTAGCATGGGCCCTAGGCAGGATAAAGAGAGGAAGGAGCAGGCATTGAGCCAAAGGTAGCAGGCCCTTTGGCAGGAAAAGGGAAGAGAACAGTCATTTATTTACATCCTAGAGCATTTTAGTTGCTGTAGATGTCTAAATGATGAATTGGACTAACCTTATAAGGAGACCCTCCCTCACATTCCTGTATCCTCTCTCCCTGTTGGCAGCTTCATTTTGTGCATCCTCCCTTTCCAAACTCCTGGGCTGATATGCTTCTGTTGGGGTAAAGATGTAGAAACAATCATTGGCATTCCCAGTGGTCAGTTTAAAAATACAGAGGAAGAAAAATAAACTGTGTTCAGTCAAATTACTCAAAATGGGCCCAACATCCAAGAAAGTTTGGATGCCAGGTTTTTGCAAGTCCATCTTATGGCAAAAATTCAGTTTCCCATGAGTATATAAATATACGTTTCCGTTTTTAGTGCTCATTACCACAGTATTACAGGGTCTACAGCACCCATGCCTCTGGTAGAACTTGTTCCCTGCCATTTCCTTTGGTTTCCATTCATATGAGAACTTTTTTTGTATGTTTTAGTTTTCATTTCTCACTTTGTTGTCTTCTTCTGGTTGCATGTTTTGATCTTCTTTGTCACCAAAATAAGATTCTACAGTCTGGGGTTTTTTGCCTCTGTTTGCTCATTTTCCCAGCCAATTGACTTTTGAGCTCTTTGCCAAGGTAGGACTCTCCTTCCAGAGTGGACAGTGCTCTATCCTAAGCTTCAGGGGTTTTGCGTAACTGTTGTCAGAATTCCTTCTAGGCACCTGTAAATTTTTGGTTCTTCTAAGGTGAAATGATCAAAGGAGAGGTGTTTACTCCTCTCCTGGCCTGTGACCACAAGCACTCTTTTCTGCCTCGGAACTATGAGGAAGATTCCCTCTCCATATTTGCCACAAGCTCTGCCATACCAGTGTTCCTCCTCACCCAAGGACTTCCATCAAATCCAGGCAAGGCAAAGCAAGAGAACCCTGCCTCAGCACTACAAAGAGATCCTTGCAATTACCTTTTGATCAGCCACTTGTTCACCACCCCCCACCATCTGTGGGCCTGGAGCTCCAGAAGTAGCCACTGCTACTGCCACCACTGCCACCTCCACCACCCCAGGGCTGGGACTAGACCCTGCTCTTCTCTCACCCAGGTCCAACAGAGTTACCCCACTGATCTTATACTTTCTCTTTGGCATTTGTGGGTTGAAAAGTCGGAAAACCACCACAGTTGCCAGTGAGTCAGCCCCCTGAGGTCTTTGCCAGGACAGCCCATGTGGGACTGTGCTCCACTTCCAGCCGGGTGCTATAGACCCTTCCTGTCAGCCTGACGGGCTGTCTTCAGCTGGAAATGTGCTTTACCCTGTCAGTTTGTGGGTTCTATAGCTCTAGGATTTGTTTAGAGTCATTTTTACAGGTATTTAGAGGTGTTTGGAGGTAGAGCTCAAGCAAGTTCCTGCTTTTACTCCAACATCTTGGCTCTGCCCCTAAATTCTCACTTTGTAAGGATCAAAGAGGTGTCCCTCCTGCCTTTCCAACTTAATTGATTTTTCTGTGATGAACTGCTTTATTTTTAAACACTGAACTTTAGAAGTCACATTTACTCATTTAATAAATATGTCCAGACTTTATATAAATCACTTTGCTAGGTCCTCTGAGGGATATAGAGAGGAAAAAACCCTGGCACCATAGCCCTCAGGAAGCTTATGTTCTAGCAAAGTTATTTGTTGTGTTCAAAACAGAACCTTCAAATACATCCCTCTTCTGAATGCTTCTGCTACTTTGAGGACAGATTCATCCTTCAAGTCACCCAGGTCTGAAACTTCCCTATATTCCTCTATTCCTCACTCTCCCTCACACAAAATATCCAGTCAGTTGCTAGTCTTGTGGCATATATATCCCCAGCATCTCTCATGTACGTCCCCTTCTTTCAGCCCCAACAGCCATCACCTTAATTCAAGTCTTTATCATCTATGGACTAGTGCAGTAATTTCCCAAGTGGGATTCTTGTGTCAAGTCTCTCCCCACTCCAATTTGGTCTCTATATAACTGACAAATGGATTTTCATGAGTTGTAAGTCTGGCCATAAAACCCTCCAGTGGCTCTACATTATACCCTACCCCAGCCCCCCACCAGAAGCAAATATAAAGTCTTTTTAGGAAGAAATCAAAGCTATCAGTGATAATGTGAAAAATGCTCTAAATCACTAATAATTAAACAAATGCCAATTAAAACAGTTGTGAGGTACCATCTCACATCCATCAGATGGGTTAAGATGACCAAAAAGGAAAATAACAAATGCTGGAAGGAATGTGGGAAAATAGGTACACAGATGCTCTGTTGGCAGACCTATGAACTGGTTCAACCATTTCAGAGAACAGTTTGGAACTATGCGCAAAGGGCTATAAAGCTGTGCATACCCTTTTACCACCCAGCATTACCACTACTAGGTCTGTCCCCTGAGGAGATCAGATAAAAAGGAAAAGGACCCACACGTACAAAAATATTTACAGCAGCTCTTATTGTGGCAGCAAAGAGTTGGAAACTGAGGTGATGCCTATCAATTGGGTAATGACTGAACAAGTTATACTACAGGAATGTAATGGAATACTGTTGTCCTCTGAGACATGATGAAGGGAATGGTTGCAGAAAAACCTGAGATGCAAAGTGAAATGAGCAGAACCAGGAGACATTCTATACAGTAACAGCAATATCGTAAGGAAAATTAACTGTGAAAGACTTAGTAACTGAGCAATACAATCATCCACCACAACCCCAAAGAACTCATGTAAAATGCTATCCACCTTCAGATAGAGAAGTGATGGTCTCAGAGTACAGACTAAAGCATATTTTTTTCCTTGCTCTTTTTGGATTAACACAGTTAATGCAGAAATGCTTTGGGTGACAGTATATGTAATGGATTATATTTCTTGCCTTCTCAGTGGTAGGAGAAAGGATAGAGGGAGGAAGAGAATTCACAGCTGAAAATAAAAATGAAATTCAAGAAAAAAATGTATTCCTCCATTTTGGCATTTAAAACCCTTCCCAATTTGGTCACCCCAACCTTTCTTTCCAACCTTTTATTCACTATCACATCCTCTACATTATCTAATCAAACTGGCATTTTTTTGCTTTTGCTTACACTGGCATTCCAGCTCCTCTGCCCCATACCTGAAATGTACAGCTCTCTCACTTTTACATCTTAGAACATTTGTTTCTTTCTTTCTTTCTTTCTTTCTTTCTTTCTTTCTTTCTTTCTTTCTTTCTTTCTTTCTTTTTTTTTAAAGCAGTTGGGGTTAAGTAACTTGCTCAAGGTTACACGGCTAGTCATCATTTGTTTCTTTCAAGACTCAGTTCACAGACCACCTTCTACATGAAACCTTTCTTGTCATCCACACCCTAGTGCTCTCTCTCCTCAGCTCACTTTATATCTATCTTTCTTATGCCTGTAAATGTATGAAATAGACATAGGTACAGACTGCTGCATCCCCCATTGATAGATTGTAAGTCCCTTGAAAGTAGAGATTATTTGTATCCATAGCTTCCAAGACAGTTTATGGTATATATCAGGAACTTAATAAATATTTGTTGATTGATTGAAATAATCACAACAAGAGGCTGAAAGACAGATACCACGAGATAGGACTATCTCTGATGACCCCAGCTAAGTAAAGAGTCTTCTTTGCTTCTAACCATTTTAAAATCAGTTGATCAACTCACTTGACCATATTTTTAGTGCTCACCTGTTACTGATGTTAACTAACATGTTTCCATGTTAGCAAGACATGGAAAGCCAGTACTTGCAAAGAACCAAAACCAAATATCACCAACAGGGCAGTGGAAGGGGACATGATAGGATGTGAGCAGTCTGCAACCTAGAACCAAGGGGGGACTCCAAAAAAGATCAAAAGTAAAGGATCTCATCATATGATTGAAAGAGGAAATAACAAAAATGGTGGCTGCCACATAGATGGCTAGAGTGCCCCCACTGTAACCTCCTGGTGTTGGGAGAAAGTGAGGAAGGCATCTGACCCTTTGAATGGATCCCTTATGGCTAACTCTTGGAAGGCTGTGGAAAGGAGTAGCACAAGCTAGGTCATGATCTATACCACTCAGGGATCTTCTAGGTTGGTGATATCCATTTGAGTATTAATCATATCAGGCAGAATCTGGAAAGTCTTCCCTTTGTCTCTCTTCAGCTTTTTACTCTGTATCATAAGATCATAGATTGGATTGCAGATGTCACCTGAAAGGTTATGGCTCAACACTGGCCTTGTGTCTTGAGGGTCAGTGTAATTATACTGTCAGATCTTTGCCTTCTTAAAGTGAGTTTACTTTGAAGAAACTATGCAAAGAGAGAGCCACGTTAATATGTGACAGGGAGATTAGCAAAGGGTTGATTTTTTTTTCTTCCCCAGGGCTATTCAACTGGAAAACTGAAATGATTCTATTTGCATCCCATTTAGGACCCACAGATCCAATGAAATATCTAAAATGAAGGAGAAGTTCTCTAGTTGAACAGTAGGACAAGAATCTTCACAAAAGGAATCAGATGAATCACTCATTTATTGTTGTTTGTCATTATCGTGTCTTACTCTTTGTGACTCCATTTGGAGTTTTCTTGGAAAGTGTGATTTTCCATTTCTTTCTCCAGATCATTTTACAGATGAGGAAACTGAGGCAAATAGGGGTAAGTGACTTGCCCAGGATCACACTGCTAATAAGTGTCTTAGGCCAGATTTGAACTCAAGAAGTTGAGTTTTCCTGACTCTAGGCCTGACACTCTATTCACTGTACCACCTAGGTACCCAATAAAAAAAAATAAAATGAGTTTTTAAACAGAGATTCTCCTTAAAGAATCTCTGGAAAAATTTCAAACAATGTGAAAGGGAGCTCCGAACAACTTCTGGAGCCACAGCACCCACAGAACGGCACAGAGAAGCTAACCTCCTGCTGAGGACAGCCCAGCAGCCCTGCAGGGAGCGGCCAGCGCAGTGCTCTGAGAGCAGGCAGCACAGCGTGCTGGGAACCGACAGCGCAGCCCAGCAGAGCTGAGCCCAGGTCCGCAGTTTTAGCCCCAGGGCGGCCGGGCCTCCAGCCGGCTGGTGGAACCCCAGAACACCAGCAATTGTGGCGATTCCAGAATTATCAGCACAGATATGCCTAGGACAAAGTGAGAGGTTAGTGCCCTATGGACTTTGGGACCAGTATTTGGGGAACAAGTGGCTTCCTCCCCTGGGGGCAAAAAACTGCTGAAGAAACAGCTGCACAGAAGCCATTTTGCAGCTTCAGTAGTGGCTCTAGCTCCTGGTCTGCAAACTGTAGGAAGATTCAGCAATCAGTCTGGGGGTTAATTGCTCTTGCTTTAAAGTGCCTGGATCTGGATTGTAGTCTGGGGGCGAAGTTTGGGGTGGGTATCCAACTTGCCAGAGTGGGTGGAGGCTTTACAGAGGCCACCCAACTGGTGGAAGTTGTGAAGACCCCACGTTTGGGTGGAAGCTCCCCTGTCTGGTGGCAGAGTCCTACTGTGGCAACAAGCCCAAAATCAAGTAATTAAGTGGCAATATGCCTAGGCAAACGAAACAAAATAAACAGAAAAGTTCAACATTGGACTCCTATTTTAGGGGCAAAGAGGCTCAAAGCATGGAGGAGGACTGTGAGATCAGAACTCCTGCACCAAAAGCCCCAAATGAAAATATAAGCTGGCTACAGGCCATAGAGGACCTTAAGAAGCAGATAAGAGAAGTGGGGGAAAATTTGGGAAGGGAAATGAAAAAGATGCAAGAAAGGTATGAAATGACAGTCAACAGCCTGACTGAGGAAAACAACTCCTTAAAAATAGACTAACTCAAATGGCAAAAGAGGCTCAGAAAGGCAATGAGGAGAAGAATGCCTTAAAAAGTCAAATTTGCCAGATGGAAAAAGAATCTCAAAAGTTCACTGAGGAGATTCATGCCTTCAGAGTTAGACTGGAGCAAATGGAAGCTAATGACTTTATGAGAAATCAAGATGCTGTTAAGCAGATCCAAACAAAATGAAAGATTAGAAGGCAATGTGAAATATCTCATGGGAAAAACCACTGACCTGGAAAATGATCCAGGAGAGACAATTTAAAAATTATTGGACTACCTGAAAGCCATGATCAAAGAAAGAACCTAGAAATCACCCTTCAAGAAATTCTCAAGGAAAACTGCCCTGATGTTTTAGATCCAGAGGGCAAAATAGAGGTTGAAAGAATCCACCGATCACCTCCTGAAAAAAGATCCCAAAAAGAAAACTCCCAGGAATATTATAGCCAGGTTCCAGAATCCCCAGATCAAGGAGAAAATACTCCAAGCAGCCAGGAAGAAACAATTTCAGTATTGTGGAAACACAATCAGAATAGCACAGGACCTGGCAGCTTCTACATTGAGGGATAGAAGGGCATGGAATATGATATTCCAGAGGGCAAAAGAACTGGGAATGAACCCAAGAGTCACCTACCCAGCAAAACTGAGTATCTTGTTTCAGGGGAAAATATGGTCATTTGGTGGAATAGAGGACTTTCAAGCATTCTTGAGGAAAAAACCAGAGTTGAATAGAAAATTTGACATTCAGACACAAGAAGCAAGAGATGCTTGAGAAGGTAACCAAGGAAAAGAAATTAAAAGGAACTTATCAAAGTTGGACTATTTACAGTCCTACATGGAAAAACAATAACTGTGTTTGATGAAACCTTTCTCATTATGAAAATAATTGAAGAAGGGTACATGGTGTATGTTCATAGGTATACATGGATAGAGGGCACAGGTTGAATTTGAGGGGAAGGGATGATTATTTTTTTTTTGGAGGGCAATTGGGGTTGGGTGACTTGCCCAGGTTCACGTGGCTGGGTTTTTGTTTGTGTGTTGGGTGTCTAGGGCCAGATCCGAGCTCGGGTCCTTCTGGCTCTGGGGCTGGCTCTCTGCTCGCTGCGCCACCTAGCCGCCCCAAGGAAGGGATGATTCTTAAGGGGTGAAGTCAAGAGGTGAGAGAGGAAAGTGGCAAGAGGAGATGGAGAGAGACAGGGTAGGGCAAACTATCTCATGTAGAAGAGGCAAGGGGAAGTAGTTGCAGGGGAGGGGAAGAACAGGAAGGCAAAAAGGCAAAAGCATATTCTCATTGAAGTTGGCTCAAGGAGAGAACCACATACATACTAAATGAAATATCTTACCCTCACTCACTCTCCTGAGTAGGGGAAAGGGGGATAAGAGAGGGGATGATGGAGGGGAGGGCATTCTGGGGAGAGGGTATGTTAGAAGTACCCACTATCAAAGAGGGACAGGATCAAAGTAGGGAATGGACCAGGTGGGAGGTGAGACAAGTGGGAGGGAAATATAAGCAGTCTTTTACAATATATCTACTATGGTAATGTTTTGCAAGATATACATGTACAACACATACTGAATTGCTTATCTTCTCAGAGGGAGTGGGTGACAAGGGAGAAGGGGAATGGATCTGAAAATCAAAGTTTTAAAATTAAATGTTTCATAAGATGTCCAGGCAGTGGGGCTCAGAGATTCACCTTGCCCTAATGGCAAAGTCGAAGGGGGTATGGGAGTAGATATGGGAGAGAGCAGATTGGACGAGGGGATATATAGTGGGACTGCTATTCTGGGGTGGTGGGTAGGGAAAAAATGGGGGGAAAATGTAACTCATAACCTGGTGGAAATGAATGATGTAAACCTGAAGTTAATAAAGCATTTGTTTAATTAAAAAAAAAAAGAACAGACCTTTCCCCCCCAAAAAAAGAATCTCTGTACAGAGATTATACAGAGAAAAAAAGACAAGAAACTGTTGAAGTTTATCCAAGTAGAAGCACAGTTATATTTACTTATATTTCAAATAGGAGTGGCAGAACAATTCCCATATATGTTGACAGGAGTGTTAGTTTCCCACTCTTAATAGAAGATATTAATCACAAGTGCTAAAGAATGACATTCGGGACAAGAAAAAATTGACTTTAGCTACAGCATGAGGCATTTAGTTTAGACAGGAGGAAGCCCAAGTAAATTGTTTATACAGTTAACTCAGATAGCTGCTAAAGGGGTGGGATCAGGGGTTTGGGGTTGGGGGGAGGATGGCAGGGAGAAGGGCATCTGTATGGTCTGTGAATGAAGGACAGTGGTTAGAGGAGGGGCAGGGAATACATGCTCCTGTAAATATTACAGCATGACTTCTCCTTGGTTAGGTGGGTGGTATAATTCGTAGGGTGTTGGACCTGGTAACTCCTGAGGGACTGGAAGAACTGAGTTCATATCATTACTTCTTAGCTGTGTGACCCTGGGCTAGTCACATGCCCTCTATCTGGATTTCCTCATCTCTAAAATGGAGATAATACTAGCATTTCCCTCCTAGGGTTATTTTGAGGACAAAATAAGATAATACAGGATGTCTCAAAAGTCCTAATGCAATCAACTTTGGGGATACCTTGTATTTATAAAGCATTTTACATATCTTAAAGTGCTATATAAATGCTAGCTAACTAGTAGTAGTAGCAGTAGCAGCAGTAGTAGTAGTAATAGTAGGAGTAGTAGTAGTAGCAGAAGTAGTAGTAGTATTCATATTATTATTCTAATTGGTCTCATCAGAAGAACAATTTATTAAATGCCTATGTGTGTGGTACTTTACACTATTAGATAAAAAGTTCCCTAGAGGCTGGGGGCTAACAATAATTTTTGTGTCATTCATATAAGCATTTCTTAAATCTTTCTTCAAATTACTTAGAAAAGCGGTTCAGCAGGGCAAAGCCTTACAGCATGTCACTGGTAATTTCCCTCCATACTGATAACCATTTACCAACACTCTTTGGGCACAGTAGTTCAGCCAGCTAAAGGGACTATTATCCAGCCCACATTTGTTCCCTAAAATATCATGGGAGACTCTATCCAGTTCTTGGCTGAAATTAAGATAAATGATGTCCATTTAATTTCCCAAGCTTTTCTAAGGCACCTATTTTATGTAATACACTACACTAGATATTTGAGGAAATTAAAATTTTTTGTTAAGATAGGATCCCAGGCTTTTTGGAGCTCCTCAATTCCATATCCTTATCAAGAAAAGAATGAAGTTGGTTTGAAAAAGGTGTGCCTTGAGATAATCAGAAAGAGCAGAAAGGGAACAGGGGTATGGAAAAATGGGGGACTTCTTCTGAAAAGCAATAAAAATAATAATAATAAATTTTTATTGACAACCCCACAGTTTTTTCCACCTCCTGTATTTCTCAGCATAACGCACCACTGACCCCCTTCTAGAGAGAGTCATTCATTAAAACCAAAAAGGTAGAAAACAGTTTGGCAAAACTAATCAATATATTGAATAAGTTTGAGATTACATGCAGAGTTTCATACCCATAGGCCCCACCTCTGCAAAGGAATCAGGGAGAAGCCTTTTCCAGGCCATGTTTGGTCATTGTAATTTTGCGGCATTCAGTCTCCATTGTTTTGTTGCAATTCTGTGTACACTGTGGAAAGTGCGGTGTATATTGTTCTCCTAGCTCTGCTTATTCCACTTTTTTTTTATCTATTTGAATAATGCTTGTCTCTATTCATCCCACTTACTGATTCTTTGAGCAAAGTAATATTCCATAACATTCATGTGCCACACCTCATTTGACTTGTTCTCTGATCATTGGGCCATTGTTTTTATATTCCTTGCTACTTCTTCCAATCTCCAGAAGTCCTTTTATTGTCCATTACAAGAAAACAGTTGTAGGAATTTTTAAATAGTTCCATGTTACAAATAAATATGTATTAATAGGTTTAAACGAGTCTCCAACAAGTCCTTTCCTTTATTTGTTTCAAGATCTCATGGCATAAATTATAGGGCTGTGATTTGTGATCATCTGTTCTTTCTTTCAGCCGTGAGAATTTGAGCCTCATTCATGTGTCACATGTAGTCAATCTTTTTGCCCTTGTGCTATAAACTGTGTTCGAAGCCTGAAAGGCATTTTTTTAAAAAAATGTTTTTGCTTCACTGAAGTTTGATACACTTCTGGTTACCTTGCTGAA
The DNA here is from genome assembly GCA_011680675.1 of Gymnobelideus leadbeateri. Taxonomy (NCBI): domain Eukaryota; kingdom Metazoa; phylum Chordata; class Mammalia; order Diprotodontia; family Petauridae; genus Gymnobelideus; species Gymnobelideus leadbeateri. Next base: position 139,918 of record WOXC01011306.1, read on the forward strand.
ACCTCATTAAAGCTGCAATTTAATATGTTACTTAGCAACTAGGAGACTGAGTGTTTTCTAGCTCATTAGTTTGTATACCTCCCCAAACCTACAGTAACAGCATTCCTTTGTGAATAGGAAGGCCTTATTTAAGAATGAAATTGAGGTTTTCCCATGAAAACTGACCAAAGAAAAGTAGAATCCTTGAAAATTAGCATTGGAAAGGATGTTGGAGTTATATTTTCAGTGATGAGGAAACTGAGTCCCTGAAAATTAAAGTAGTTTATCCAACGTCTTGTTAAATTACTGACAGAGTTCTTTTCCACTATACCATGTTAGTTCAGACTAAGAAAGTGATAGTAGAGATACATAAAATCTACTTTTCTTCATCTCTCTGTTTTCACTGGAAATAGCTAGATGGTAAGTTTAGTGTGTGTATGTATTTATATATGTGTATATATATTTATATGTGTACACCACACACACACACACACACAACTTGGAATTAGGAAGACCCAAATTTTAATTATATCTCAGATACTTAAAAGCTGTGTGGCTCTGGCCAAATCACTTCTATCTCAGCGTTAGTTTCCTCAGTTGTAAAAATGAGGGTTGAACTCAGTGGTTTCTACAATTTATTCCAGGGCTAAATCTATGAGCCCTTGAGGAGCCTAGGATGAAGAATGGGGTTTGTGAGTGTTCAGGAAGGTCGAGCCCATCCAGCATGGGGGCTAGTTGAGCCCTTTTCAGGGCTGCTCATCCACCTTTGGTGTCTACCTGGCACTCAGCTCTCACCTGTGGCTCCAAGAAGCTGTAGTAATGCCATGCCCCAATAAACTGTTTTGGCAGATGGGCTTAACCAGAGGGCAGCCAAGGGACCTTAGCCGTTGTTTGTGTGTTAGGGGGATGTCTACCCCAAGCGTGTGAAGACTTCCCTTGGCAGAATGAGCAGGTGAGAAGTTCGTTCCAATGGCCGTAGGCAGCTGAAGCAGAAGATCAGGGCATTTAAGAGTTTGGTCAAGCATCAAAGGTACCCAAGGTCATCCACTGCATTCTGGGTCATTGGCAGTCATCTTGACTTTTGTCCTACCAATGATTCTGGAAGAGAAAATGAGGCTGACAACTTTGTGCAACTCTGCCTGTCTTAAATCCAGTTCATATACTAGTCAAAGACATCCACCCATGATGGGGAAAAATGAAGGACAAACAACAGTAACCTGAAGAATGTATCTAATCTTTTGTTGGGTAAAAGGTTGATTTGGTATCATTAAGTTCCATATTATTTTGAAATTATTCTAATCTGGATGAACTTTTAAAAGAAATATTCATTTTACTCTGAATAAATGTAATAAAAAAATTAAAATAAATTTAAAATATTTTTTTAAATAAATGCTTTATTAACTTCTGTTTCACATCATTCATTTCTGCCAGATTTTGAGTTACAATCATTTTCCCCCCGTTATTAACCTACCCAACCTCCCAGAATAGCAGTCCCACAAGGTATCGCTTCCTCCAATCTGCTCTCTCCCATACCTTCTCCCATACCCCCTTCGACTTTTCCATTAGAGGAAGGTGAATCTTTGTGTCCCAATGCCTGCACATCTTATCTCCCAATTATAAGCAAAAGAGTATTAATAATAGTATTTATATATATTTGAAACATTTAATGTTAAGACCTCGAATTTCAGATCCATTTCCTTCCTCCCTTGTCACCCATTCCCTCTGGGGAGGTAAGTAATTCAGTATATGTTGTACATGTTTGGCTATGCAAAACATTATCATAGTAGATATATTGTACAAGGCTGCTTATACTTCCCTCCCACTCATCCCGCCCCCCCACCTGGTCCATTCCCTACATGATCCTGTCCCTCTTCTATAGTGGGTACTTCCAACCTCCCCTCCCCCCAAGGATGCCTTCCCATCCACCATCCCTCCTCTCATCCCCCTTCCCTCTATTCTGCTGCAGGTTGAGATATCCCATTTAGTATGTATGTCATTCTCTCCTTGAACCAAATTCAATGAGAATGTGGTTTTGCCTTTTTGCCTTCCTATTCTCCTCCTCCCTTGCAGCCACTTCCCCTTGCTTCTTCTACATGAGATAGTTTACCCTACCCTGTCTCTCCCCATCTCCTCTTGCCACTTTCCTCTCTCACCTCATAATTTCATCCCTTGAGTATTCTCCCTTCCCAACAAATTCAACCTATGCCCTCTATCCATATATAACTGTAACCATATACACACACATTCACATATGTATTCATATGACCACACACCCTTCTTCCATTATTTTCATAGTGAGAAAGATATCATCAGTCACAGTTATTGCTTTTCCATATAGGAATGTAAATAGTTCAACTTTGATAAGTTCCTTTTGATTTCTTTTCCCTGATTACCTTCTCAGGCATCTCTTGCTTCTTGTGTCTGGATGTCAAATTTTCTATTCAATTCTGGTTTTTTCCTCAAGAATGCTTGAAAGTCCTCTATTCCACTGAATGACCATATTTTCCCCTGAAACAAAATACTCAGTTTTGCTGGGTAGGTGACCCTTGGGTTCATTCTCAGTTCTTTTGCCCTCTGGAATATCATATTCCATGCCCTTCTATCCCTCAATGTAGAAGCTGCCAGGTCCTGGGCTATTCTGATTGTGTTTCCACAATATTGAAATTGTTTCTTCCTGGCTGCTTGTAGTATTTTCTCCTTGATCTGGGGATTCTGGAACCTGGCTATAATATTCCTGGGAGTTTTCTTTTTGGGATCTTTTTCAGGAGGTGATCTGTGGATTCTTTCAACCTCTATTTTGCCCTCTGGATCTAAAACATCAGGGCAGTTTTCCTTGAGAATTTCTTGAAGGGTGATTTCTAGGTTCTTTCTTTGATCATGGCTTTCAGGTAGTCCAATAATTTTTAAATTGTCTCTCCTGGATCTATTTTCCAGGTCAGTGGTTTTTCCCATAAGATATTTCACATTGCCTTCTAATCTTTCATTTGTTTGGATCTGCTTAACAGCATCTTGATTTCTCATAAAGTCATTAGCTTCCATTTGCTCCAGTCTAACTCTGAAGGAATGAATCTCCTCAGTGAACTTTTGAGATTCTTTTTCCATCTGGCAAATTCGACTTTTTAAGGCATTCTTCTCCTCATTGCCCTTTTGGGCCTCCTTTGCCATTTGAGTCAGTCTATTTTGTAAGGTGTTGTTTTCCTCAGTCAGGCTGTTGACCCTCATTTCATACTTTTTCCTGCATCCTTCTCATTTCTCTTTCCAATTTTTCCTCCACTTCTCTTATTTGATTTTTAAAGTCCTTCTTAAGGTCCTCTATGGCCTGCAACCCGCTCATGTTTTCCCCTGGGGCTTTTGGAGCAGGACTTCTGACTTCACAGTCCTTTTCCTGTTCTATGCCCCCAAAATAGGAGTCTAGGGTTGCATTTTTCTGTTTCCTTTGCCTTGGCATGTTGCCAGTTAATTACTTGACTTTTGGGCTTGTTGCCACACTATGGCTTTAAGGCCAGATAGAGGAATTTTCGTCCCGAACGTGTGGGGGGCAACTTCCGTTTCTGGCAAGCTGTAAACCCACCCACGACTTCCACCCTAGATCACAATCCAGATCCAGGGAGGTTAAAGCAAGAGCGATTACCCCCCAAGACTGATCGCTGGATCTCCCTACAGTTCGCAGGCCAGGAGCTGGAGCTGCCTCTGAAAACTACAAAATGACGTGTCTCCTCAGTGGCTTCTAGCCCCCAGGGGAGGGAGCCGACGCATTCCCCAAATACAGGTCCCAAAGTCCATAGGACACTAACCTCTTACTTTGTCCTAGGCATGTCTATGTTGATAATTCTGGAGTCGCCACAGCTGCTGGTATTCTGGGGTTCCTCTAGCCGGCGGCAGGGCCAGCTCAAGGGGACCTGGGCTCCGCTCAGCTCAGCTCCCCGTACTCTGCTGTGCACTGCCAGCTCCCAGACCGCTGCACTGGTCCTTCCTGCAGGACTGCTGGGCTGTCCTCAGCGGGAGGTTAGCTTCTCTGTGTCATTCTGTGGGTGCTGGGGCACCAGAAGTTGTTCAGAGTCCCCTTTTACATAGTTTGGGGGGGAATCTGGGGGCAGTGTGGCTTGGATGAGCTGTTTCTACTCCACCATCTTGGCTCCGCCCCCTAAAATAATTTTAAAACAAAAATAAATTCAAACTCACTTTAAGTGTGCTTTTCCAAATTTTCAGCTCTGAAACTGTAAAAGATTCAGAGTCCTGAAACTTTTAGAGGTCTGCTTATCAAGAAAGGCTTTAAGAAATAGGAGTGCTTATTTAGAAAATAAGATAGCAAAGGCTTTTACATAAGATCTCTCTGAACATACAAGATGTAAGGTTTTCCATTTCCAATACTATTTTTTGTTGAGTTCCAACAAATAATACATGCAAAATATATCTCTAGCCCTCTGTGTTCAAAGCAAATCAAAGTATATATTTTTCACACAGGTTCTGCCAAATAAGGAAGTTCCTGAAGCAATATTATACATGGGTGGTATTTTTTTGGAACCCCACTGTGTTCCACTATGCCTCCAAATACGAATAAGAATAAGTTTTCATAAGAAACTTAAAAGAAAAGGAGTCAGTTGTTGGTGTCTGTTAGGGGGACCCAAAATAAAATGAGATACATAGGGCTAAACTAATCCTGGCCACCAGTTTGATCTCTTATGTTTTACTTTTTAAAGAATAAATGCTTTATTGATGCTTTTTAAAGACATCTATCTCACTTCTGAGGGACTCACTTCCTAGAACTCTTCCTTATTCGTTTTTAAAGTTCAGTTGAGCATAATGAACCAACACATTGGTAATGTTTAATAATGTATGCTGAATTCTGCTCTTAAAATCCATGACTTTTGTGCCAAGGGGAAGGAAGCATGCTTTAAGTATTTCTCCTTAAGTCATCATTGATTACTACATTGATCAGAATTCTGATGTCTTTCTTGGATGTTTTGTGGTACATTACTGTGGTTACTGTGTAAATTATTGTCGTGGTTCTACTTACCGCATAGGCCTAGAGAGTACTTAGAAGTATCCCAAGTTCCTCTGAATTCCTCAAGTCCTTGTTTCTTATAGCACAGCAATGTTTCATTATATTCATATGCCACTCTTTGTCTATATGACCATTCTCCAGTTGATGGGCACCTGTCCTGGGAGTTCCTAGCTCTGTCCTCCAATCAGAGGAAGAGAGGGTAGAGATGATGAGATGGAATCCCAAGGCTTATGGGATCTTGAAGGATGGTGAGGTTCTCCCAATAATGAGCTCCCTTAGTCCCGATGGAGAAGTCAGTCAAGTATGTCCCAAAGTAGTACAGCCAGGTAAGAAATGAGGAAATGACTTCCTTAATGTATTTGCCCAGTAGTAGTAGTATCGCTGAACCAAAGGGTGTGCATTGGGGGAACTTCTCTAGTTTAATTGCAAATTGTTTTTTTAGAGCACTTGTTCTACCAACAATGACTTAATATGCCTGCCTTCTCTCCACTCCTTCAACATTTACCTTTTTTTGTCTTTTGTCACTTTTGCTACTGAAATTTTAGTGTTGCAGGACTTGCACATTCAAGTTCAGTTGCACAAGACAGTGCCATTCCACAAGTGCAGCCATGGAGAACCATCCCTGTTTGAGCTCTATGACTCTTCTTCTATTCTGTGTAGCTTTGGTAAATAAAAGTTCCATGCAAGGAGGTGGAGGGAGCCCTCTGCCCAAATGCAGTCGCCTTTCTTTGAGCCTTTCCACAGTGTCTTCAAGTCTGTAGACTCTCAGGGATTCCAACCAATGCTTTTATTTGACTTTCCTTTCTGTTGGCTCCCAGTTCCAAAGTAAAATTGTGGAACCCACCCTGTGCTTAGAATAATAGACTTCTCTGAGTTTGGAAGTAACTGGATAAGATCCTACAAGTAATTCTTAAAGTAAAGATGGGAGGCTTGCATTAATGGGGAGTAATTGTAGAAACTTTAGATTTGGATGTGATTGTGGGCCTGGATCAAGTCAACAAGCATTTATAAAACTTACTGTGTGTCAGGCACTGGGGGTACAGAGAAAGGTTAAAAACACAATCTCTCCTCTCCACTAAGTAGTTCACAGTATGATGGAGAGACAACTAGCAAACAGCAGTGTTCAAACAAGATACATAGAGGTAAATTGAAGATGATCAACAGAGGGAAGGCATTAAAGGGATTGGGAACAGTTTTTTGTATGAAGTCAGATTTTAGCTGGGACATGAAGGGAATCCAGAAGGGGGTAGAAATGAGGAGACGGAAGAGAATTCCAGGCAGTGAGGAACAGCAAGAAGACCAGCGTCACAGGATTGCAGAGTATGTGGAGGGGGAGGAAGGTATAAGGAGAATGGAAAGGTAAAAACACACAACTGCTACACTAGCCAGGACTGTGTTAAGCAAGAAAGTTGTGGTGCAGACCTGGGCAAAGTAACTGGGCAAGTTAGGTTTACTTTGCCAGCAGGCAGATTGATCAGGGATCCCACGAGGGGCCATTTGGGCAGCAGATCTCCTGTGAACCCAGAGAACTTTTTTCCTCACGGTATTTATCCTCTGTACTGCTACTATCTGCCTAAGGAACTATTTTTACTGGGGGTGTTTGAATGTATTTTTATTAAATGACTTGTTTGTACCCTGAGGCTCTCAGTAAACCATTGCACCACAACCCCAGATAGATAGACCCTAGAGATCATACAGTAAATCAAGGCCCAGAAAGGTTGTGACCCTGCCCAAGGCCTCACAGCTAGTAAGATGTGACTTGAATTCAGGTTCTCTGCTTACAAATGCCATGCTCTTTTCATTGCAATATCCTGGATTTGACTTAGTAAGAGGAATATGAGTTAAGGACCCAGGTTTCATATACTTGTCTGAGAGGGAGAACCAGAAAATGGGTGTTAGGGGAAGCTGTATCATTTTAGACACTTGCCTTAGAAATAATTCGGTTGTTTTTATTCTGGATTAGATCTGGTGACTAATTTCAAATCCTTTGTGTTGTTTAAAATTTTGCAGCTCTGAAATTTTAAGTAAGAACAAAAGCTGGGACTGGGACTTGGATTTGGGTCCTAAAAATCCAGTTGCGGGAGAGGGAAGAGGAATGTCTTAGAAAAATCATTTCATCTCTCCCTGCCACAGTTCTGATCTCAAAAAATTGAAGATTAAGTGAGATAATCATGGCTCTTGGAGGGAACTTCAGAGATAATCTAGCCCTCTTCCCACCTGAAGCATGAATCCCTGCTATATACAATATAGTGGTAATAAACAGTCTTTTAAGCAAGTCTACAGGGATGTAAGGAGGTAGTGAGATTGTCGATATAATTCATAGGCTCAGGATCCACTGCCTAACCTGATACTTTACTTAGAATAGGTTCTTAATAAATATTTGTTGAGTTGAATTAAATTGAATTGGAGCCTGTCTAGTTGCCTTGAGAATCTAATCCAGTGTGGCCTTTGGAGACTGGTGGTTTCAAACTCACACAGAAATAAGTGAGGGCCACTAAACCATACTTGCAGCCTGCTTATTGACTTATTAATGTTATATATGTTCTATGGTTTTTTCTTGTTCCAGGATAGGTCCTTAAAAGCAGGTAGGAACCAATGAAAAAGTCAGTACTGATCTCTACGTACACTGACACCCAAAGTTTCTCCCAGACCAGCACCAGCATGGTGTTCCTTATACCTGTAAAGTCTGTGCCCCCAGCTCAGCCCAGTTTCCCCAGCTCTGGAATGACAGCTCTGGAATCCAATGGTGTATTTTTGATGGTTTCTCAGGATGGTTGCTTTGTGACAAACCTCTTGGCAAATGCCATTCTCATACACACATGATATGTATTGGAGTGAATTATTGCAGCTAGGTGCCACAGTGGATACAGTGCCAGGCATGGAGTCAAGAAAACGTGTACATGAGTTCAAATTTGACCTCAGACACTTACTAGCTTGTGAACCTGGGCAAGTCACTTAATCCTATTTGCCTAAGTTTCCTCATCTGTAAAATAAACTGGAGAAGGAAATGGGAAATGGCAAATCAGTCCAGTATCTTTGCCAGGAAAATCCCAAATGGGGTCACAAAGAGTTGAACATGAATGAAAAATGACTCAACAACATATGAGTGAGTCTGTGCAGGAATATTCTGGGAACCTCTGGCCTGAGTGTTACCCTGGTGAAATGGGATGTACCTTTTATCAATAGAGATGGAAAAGAAATTCTTCTTTGTGTATGAGGTAGACCTAAAAGGATGCAATTTCCTGCTTTACTCCAATAACTGCATGATCCTGTGACAATTTGATGAGAATTTTACACAATTGGAAAAATGGCAGGAAGCTAGCCCCAGACCATTAGGGCCAGGTTCCCAAAGGCTGTGGGAAGGAGAACATTCTTTATACTGTTTAGTTAATGTTTCATGCTCAAACCATGAAATCTGCCCTAAAGTAGGAACTGTAGCAAGAACAGTTAATATCCATGAGTATATGAATGAAGGGCACTTTCCTCCTAGGAGTGCTAACGTCTTTACTACCCAGGAAACCCACACTTTCCTGCTCCTCCTCTCAACACATCCTCAGCAGACTAACTGAACCCAGGATCAAGGCAGAAGAAACAGGAAGCCATATTTCAGTTCCATAAATGTGGGACTCCCTCATAAATTCATACCAATGTAGCTTTTCTTAATTGACTATTTCTATAAAATATTTACAAATGCATTATGAATGCATTAAAAATATCCAGTGGGGCAACAGTGGAATGTGCATTGTACTTGAAAAATCCAGAGGACCACAGTTCAAATCCTATATCCACTATTTACTATCTGTGTGACTTTGGGGCCTCAATTTCCATACCTGTAAAATGGGGATGTTGGACTAAATGACTTCTAAGGTCCCTTTATCTAAGATTCAAAGATCTTTGGCCTACATTATGATCCATACAAGGTGTCACAATAAAAACCCGTGGGTTTTGTTTTTTTAACGTTCATTGGCTTGAATGAAGCATCCATTGTATATGGAGTGCTAATCCCCCCAACACCCCCAGGATCTGGCTTGAGTTTCTTGTCTATTTCAGGAGAGATAACAGAGAACTTCTTTTAAACTTTCGGTCTTTACACTGAATATTTCATAACAAACATGGAAAGAATGTGTGCCTTCTTTCATGAATACCCTTGCTTTGGATGTCTGCCCCATTTATGATCTAGGATAATGTACAGGAGTTGGGGCTTGAACTTTTCCTTCTGTCTAATGAATCTGTTTAGAAGGGCTATTCTTTCAGCCTCATGCAACTTTCCAGCAGGACGGTGTGTGACTGTTGTGTTTTTTCTAGTTTGTTAATAGTAACAGAAATGTGTGTGTGTGAGTGTCTGTATACACACACACGTTATATATATCTGTGAGTGTGTGTGTGTGTATATCTATAGATATAGATATACACACACATATGTATGTGTGATTATGATAACAGAGATTCTGTGAAGTCAGGGTTGTGTAGTCCTACAGCTGGAAGGGACCTTAGAGGTCAGCTAATTCTAACTCCCTCATTTTACAGAGGAGGAAACTCCCTTTAATCCAAAAAAGAAAAAAAGACAAAGGGAAGAGGTCTCAAAGGCTGAAAACCCTGTAAAAACCAGGAATATGATTTAAAACTTTTTTTTAAACTTCGATTATTAAAGCTAGGTTTCTGTTGATGAAACAAGCTTCTTAGATGATGGCTTCTCTTTTATTTTCACTGTTCATAGAACCATATAAAACTTTGGGACCAGAATGTCCTTCTCACAGTGGGCTCCCAGGGCCCACCAGTAAAAAAAAAAAATTATTAACACATCAAATACCCAAATGGAAAAGTGAAGAAAACTCCCAAAGGACTAAAGCAGTACTTTGGATATCTGAATTGTGCAGTAATGGGAACAATCGAGATAGGAACCTCAGTCATCTGGAACTCAGGATCAGAGAGTCTGACTCCTTCATTTGACATAGAAGGAAGTTGAGGTACAGAGAGCTGTGCAGTGACATGCTCAACACACAAACACACACACATTTCCTCTCTGCCCCTCTCTGTGTTTTGTTTACCTCATTCCAACAAATTTAATCTCTTTTCATTGCCTTAAAATGGTCCCCAGATAAACAAAAGATACAGATGGGTGGGACAGGCCAGTTGAGATGCTGCTATAATTCATATCAATTTACCAGACAGATCTGGGTGCATGACTTAATAGCAGTCATATTCTTTCTTGAAATAACAAATCAAGGGGAAAATAATAATCTCCTTTATCATAACACCTGTCATAAACCTAGAAGAAAATATAGGGCTCTTTGAATGTTATAAAGGGCTCTGTCCCAAATCTCTTATTGATACCTGGTTTTGGACATTTAGAGGGCAGAGGACCAGGGAAAACGGTCCCTCTTATCCCTGTCCCTGAATGAGTTGATATAGTGGTAACACTCTAAGCTAAGTCTAGCAAAGCCACAGCCCCTGCTTCCTCAGTTACCATTCACAGTGGCTGCTGGATTAGAAAAGATCCAAAAAAAAAGGGCAATGCCACATAATGTTCAAAGTAACCAAACAACTGTACTCATTTCTTTTTTTTTTTTAATAAGCAATTGGGGTTAAGTAACTTGCTCAAGGTTACACAGCCAGTCATTATCTGTGTGTGGGTGCTCATTTTCTGAGGCCGGATCCGATCTCGGGTCATCCTAACTCCAAGGCCAGCGCTCTTACTCACTGCACCACCTAGCCGCCCCAACTGTACTCATTTCACATGCCAGCAAGGTTATGCTTAAGATTCTGCAAGCTAGGCTTCAGCAATATGTGAGCCAAAAATTACCAGAAGAGCAGGCTAGTTTTCAGAGAGGCAGAGGAAGTAGAGACCAAATTGTCAACATTCACTGGTTGGAGAGAGCAAGGAAGTTCCAGGGGAAAAAAACAAAACAAAACATCTACTTCTGCTTCATCAACTGCACTAAAGCCTTTGACTCTGTGAATCACAACAAAATGTGGCAAGGCCTCAAAGAGATAAGAGTACCAGAGTATCTTGTCTCCTGAGGAACCTGTATGAGGGCCAAGAAGCAACAGAACCAAACATGGAACACTTGATTGGTTTAAGACGGGAAAAGGAGTACTAAGGCTGTATGTTACTACTTTATTTAACTTATGTGCAGAGGACATGATGTGAAATTCGAGGCTGGATGAATCAAAGGCTGGAATTAATATAAGTTTCCAGGAGATTTCTCAGGTTATGTAGATGATACCAGGTTGATGGCAGTAAAGGAAGAGGAATTATAGCCTCTTGATCAGGGTGAAAGAGAGGAGTGTAAAAGTTTAACGTAAAAAAACCCTAAGATTTTGGCAACTGGTCACATCACTTTCTGGCAAATAGAGGGAGAAAAAAGGGAAGCAGTGGCAGATTCTCTATTCTTAGGCTCAAAGATCACTGCAGATGGTGGCTGTACCCATGAAAGTAAATGACACTCCTTGGAAGGCAGATCTGGACAACATCCTAAAAAGCAGAGATAACACCTAGCCAACAAAGGTCCATATAAATCAAAGATATATGGTTTTTCCAGTTTTTCCAAGTATGGCTGTGAGAAGTTGAACACTAAGGAAAACTGAGGGCTGCAAAATCAATGCTTTAGAATTAGGGTGCTAGAGAAGACTTTTGAGAGTCCCTTGGACTGCAAGGAGATCAAATCAGTCAATAATACTTAAAGAAATTAATTCAGACAATTCACTGAAAGGTCAAATACTGAAGCTGAAGCTTAAATACTTTGGCCATAATGAGAAGGTAGGATTCACTGGAAAAGACCTTGATATTAGGAAAGATTGAAGGCAAAAGGGAAAGGGGATGAGAGGGATAGTGTCATGGAAACAACAAACATGAACTTGGACGGACTTCAAGATATACAGTGGATAGAAGGGCCTGTTGTGCTATGGTCCTCGGGGTCACAAAGAGTCCAACACAACTGAACCACAACAAACAATTCTCACCCCACTATGACTGGTAATGGCTTGCTTCCCCTCCCAAGCAATGGCAGCTGTCCAGTGACACACCAAGATACTCAGGGAGTGTGTAGCATATAGATAGTGTTGTTTCATTGCCCCAACTCACCTCTTGGGCATTGTCTCCCTAAGAAAGGGATATGAACCTTCATTGAGTTCCCTGCTCCCTTAGGGATAATGGATACTTGTTGACTGACCCCTTCTTCAAGCTTTCTAATTGACTGAGCTATAGTAAGATTCATTAAATTATTGGATATGTACACCTCACCTAATCAGTCTAGACCTTCCTAATTCCTAATAGGCATTCATGCCAACTTCTTTGTATATTATGAATTTTTAAAATTTTATTTATTTTTACTTTTCAACATTAACTTCCATAAGATTTTGAGTTCCAAATTTTCTCCTCCTCTCTCACTCTCCCCCTTTCCAAGATTGTGTGTAATCTGATATAGGCTCTACATATACATTTATATTAAACCTATTTTCACGTTAGTCATGTTGTAAAGAAGAATTAGAACAAATGAGAGAAATCACAAGAAAGAAGAAACAAACCAAAAAAGGGGAGCAAATATATACTGCAGTCGGTATTCAGATTCCATCGTTCTTTTTCTGGATGTGGATAACATTTTCCATCATGAGTCCTGTAGAGTTGTCTGAGATCCCTGCATTGCTAAGGAAATAAATCTATCAAAGTTAGTCATTGTACAATGTGACTGTTACAGTGTTCTCCTGTTATCGTTCACAGTGGTCCTGCATTGGAACAGATACTAAAAAAAGAACAATGCCACATAATGGTCTTATCCAGAAGATGGGTTCTGGTTTTGCTCACTTCATTCAGCATCAGTTTATATAAATCTTTCCAGGTTTTTCTGAAGTCTGCCTGCTTGTTTTTGTTTTGTTTTTTTCTTTTTGGAGGGCAGTTGGAGTTAAGTGACTTGCCCAAGGTCACATGGCACGTGTGTGTGTGTGTGTGTGTGTGTGTGTGTGTGTGTGTGTGTGTGTGTTAAGTGTCTGAGGTTGGATTTGAACTCGGGTCCTCCTGACTCAAGGGCCTGTGTTCTCTTCACTTCGCCATCTAGCAGCCCTGCTCATTATTTCTTATAACACAATAGTATTCCATTACATTACTATAATTTGTTCAGCCACCCCCCCAATTGATGGGTGTCCCCTCAATTGTCAATTCTTGGTCACCACAAAAAGAACTGCTATAAATATTTTTATATATGTGGGTCCTTTTCCCTTTTTATGATCTTTTTGGGATATAGCCCTACACGTGGTATTGCTGGGTCAATGGGTGCATACAGTTTTATAACCCTTTGTGCATAGTTCCACATTGCTCTCCAGAATGATTGGATCAGTTCACAATTCCACCAAAAATGCATTACTGTTCCAGTTTTCCCACGTCTTCTCCAACATTTATCATTTTCCTGTTTTGTCATGTTAGCCAATCTGACCAGTGAGAGGTATCTCAGAGTTGTTTTGATTTACATTTCTCCAGTAGTGATTTAGAGCATTTTTTTTTCACATAACTATAAATATCTTTAATTTCTTCCTTTGTAAACTGCCTGGTTTATATCCTTAGACCAGTTATCAATTGGGGAATGAGTTGTGTTCTTATAAATTTGATTCATTTCTCTCTATATAATTTTAGAAATGAAGCCTTTATGAGAGACACTGGTTGTAAAATGTACATTATGAATTCTGCTAATTGCTAGTAACAACAAGAACCATTTTTTTCTTCCTCCATTATCCAGCTACAGAGCTGATTCTTCTCTTGTGCTCCCCCTATTTTTATTTCAAGAACACCCCACCTGGGTCTCATTGCTTTTTTCATATCATGCTAACCTCAGTTCAGTTTTCTTCCCTTTTGTTTGACAGTTCTTTCTTCCCATACCTTCTCCTTCCCACTGTTGGCAAGTTGACTGGGAAAAGACCTTGGGTCCACTGCTTAATAATCAACCAACAACCACTTATTAAGTGCTTCCTGTTTGGTAAGAACTATGCTAGGTAATGTACAAATTGAGAACTCAAAAATAAAAGTGAAATGATACTGGCCCTCAAGAAGCTTATATTCTAATGGGATAGATAATAAGTACTTATATAAATACACATGATAAAAATAGAAAGCAGATGTGGAGAAGGCTGGACAAGCATCTGGAAAGACCAGGAAAGGCCTTATCCAGAAGGTGGGTCTTGAGTTGGGTCTTAAAGGAAGACAGGGACTCTAAGAAAAGGAAGTGAGGAAAGAGGATAGAGGTGATAGAGTCAGTACAAAGGCATTGAGATGAGATGGAGTGCCATGGTCAAGAAACAGGAAGAAGGCTAACGTGACTAGGTGGCAGAGTGTGTGGAGGGGAATAATATGTAATGAGGCCAGGGGGATAGGAGAGTGAGTGTAATAAGCTTTAAATGCCCAACAGGAGTTTACATTTGGTCCTTAGAGGTGTTAGGGAGCCATTGGAATTTATCTAATAGGAAAGTATCTAGTCAGACCTACGCTTTAGGAAAACTACTTTGAGGCTATGTAGAAGACTGAGGTGGTGAGAAACTTTATCCAGGAAAACCAATTAGGAAGTTGTACTTCCAAAGCATTTTAAGTTTTGCTAGGTGTTTTATAGACTTTCATTTGAGTCTCACAGACATTCTGTTAAATACTACAGGTATAATTATCCTCATTTTCTAGATAAAGGAAGTGAGACTCAGAGTTTTAAGTGACTTTCTCCTGGTCACAAAGCTAGTAAGTGACAGAACTTACTGACTTCAAATCCAGCCCTTCGTCCACTATCCACTACTTAGCTGCAGCTTAGACAGCAGCGAGCTCACCACTTTGGAGTATTGGGTCCATAAAATGCTCTAATCCCTGAATGATTAAGTTTTGAAGGTTCCCCATTCCACAGTCAGAAAGCTTTCTTTGCCAGTCAGTGCTTCTTCTCTATTCCTGTCTTGAGAGGAAGAACATAGTCCCCAGAGAAGATGAACACAAAGCTTCACAGATTATTTTCAAGAAAGTGGAGCCGGTATTCTCATGATGGGGAGAATAAAGGTTGCGCTTGCCAATGGCTTTTGGCCAGCTTTGTTTGAGAGAGTTCAAAGAAGTTCTGTAGGATGTAAATTATCCTTTCCCCATGAGAGCTTTTAAAAGAGGACCTACTAACAAGGATACCTAAAGTTTCTTTCCCTCTCCTTCCTACTCCATTTCTTCTCCACCACCCCAAAAATTGGCAGGAGAAGGAAGAGTGTTGCTATGCTGATCAGTAACACATCTGAATGGTCCACACAATGTCCACGATTCTTCATGTACCATTTCGTCTCTTCTGATACGTTCTTAACTTTTTCCTGTGGGAAAATGACATGATGAGGTTATGTCATGGATATATTCTTTATTTTTCTTCCCTCAGTCACATAACCCTTGGTAGAAAATATTTCATTAATCCTTTATCTTTCCTCTTCTTGCTGGCACACAGCCGTCTCCTCTTGTCCATATATTACTTCATTGCTTATCTGAAGCTCAGTTATCTTCTGTTTTCCTCTACTCCCCTGTGTGTGTTGTGTCTACATGCCTTCGCTTTCTCTGAGTCGTAGGAAGTGTAGCAAGATAATCAAGTGGTGAGGTCATCCCTTTGGTCGACATTTGCTAGTTCAAATATTAAAGTGTTTTTTCCCAGACCTGGACCTTCTGAAATCTCAATACATCTTCAGATCAGCAATTATTAGACTTGGAAGTTATGACATCCTGCCATTGTTGGATTTTTGTGCTATCCCTCCTCTCTAATTACCGCTAACTGCCACTCCCACACAACCATTCTGAAAAATGCTGGCTGGCTGGTGGCATGGATTTGTTTTTAAAATTAAAGTAATTTGATTTAAAATTAATTTTGTTTGGAATTTTTAAATTTCCTCACACCCTTTTGGGAGATCCTGGTAAATCACCAAAATGAGGTTAAGAATCATTGTATTACAGTTTGGAATAAGGTAGCTTCACTACCTGGATTCAGATCCCACCCCAGACGAGGGTTAAATGACTTTAGGCAGATCATCTACCCTCCTTGGCCTTTAGTTTCTTCATCTATAAAATGAGGGAGTTAGTGTACATGGCATCAGAGATCTCTTTCAGATCTAAGTCTTTGAACCGATGTTCTTCAACATAATTCTGATTTATTCATACTTTGTCTAAAATGTCTTAATTTTGTTCAGTGTCTTTAAAAAATGGAAGTCCTTACTGAGTTTTGCATTTTTCCTTCTGTTTTCTGTATTTGTTCTGTTTGTCTGTTTTAATTGCCCTAGGCACCTAGGTCTGTTTTCTTATCCTTAGTAAGCTTTTAATAAAGGTCTACTTAATTAAATTCTGGAGACTGTTAAAATGTTCAGAACCTGAAAGTAGATGTAACTTAGAGGTCACCTCAGTTCAATTTTCTTCCCTTCTCACTGACAGTTTGAGTACACTGTTTAATAATCCATCAACAGTCATTTATTGAGTGCCTGCTCTTTGCCAGGCACCGTGCTGGGCAGTGCAGAAACTGAGAACTCAAAAAAGTGAAATTATACCTGCTGTCAAGAAGCTTACATTCTAATGGGATAGCCAGCAAGGGAGAATGACAACAGAGAACCTAGAAAGGTCTGTTTCATGCCTTAAACGGGACCAAGCTAATTGAGGTTCTTTACCTTTTTGCTGTCATTGCTCCCGTTAGCCTATGGCACCCTTTGCAAAGCAATATTTTTAAATTCATAAAATAAAATACATAGGCTTAGAAAGGAAACCTGTTATATTGAAATACAGTTATCCTGTCAAAATATTTTTTATAAAACCAAAAACCTAGTGCATAGGTGTGTGATTAGGAACATTTAAGGAATATAGTATCATAGGATTTAGAGAGGGAAAGAACCTATAAGGTCATCTAATTCAGCCTCCTCATTTTATAGTTAAGGAAGCTGAGACCCAGAGACATTATTTGATTTGCCCAAGGTCACACAAGTAGTACGTTGCAGAGCGAGAATTTGAACTCGTCCTCAGACTCTTAAGTCCAACATTCTTTCCATCCAACCCCCACGTGAGATCTAATTCAACTCTGCCTTCTTCCTACTCACAATTATCTTCCCACTATAATCAAACTCAGTTGTGCCCTTGAATCAATTATGTGTACAGTACTCTAGGAAATATGGCAGAAGAAAAGTATACCACTGGACAAGAATAAGAAAAGCCAGTACCTAGCTGATCCTACCATTTGGAAGAGCAATTTGGAACTATGCTAAAAGGGCTATAAAACATGCTGCATACCCTTTGATCCAGCAATACCATTGCTAGATGTGGTGTATTAAAAAAAAAAACAAAAAAGGGAAAAGGACCTATTTATGCCAAAATATTTATAGCAGCTCTTTTTGTGGCAGCTAAGAATTGGAAATTGAAGAGATGCATATATGATTGTGATGAAATTTTCTTGTGCCTTAAGAAATAGCAAGCAGGATGATTTCAGAAAAACCTGGAAACACTTCCATGCGATGTAAAGTGAGCAGAACCAGGAGAACATTTTACACAGTAATAGCAATGTTGTAAGATGAAGAACTGTGAATGACTTAGCTCTTCTCAGCAATACAATGATCCAGACAATCCCAAAGGACTCAAGATGAAGTAAGCTGTCCACTGCCAAAGAACTGATGATACTGTCTGAATATAGACTGACGCACGCTATTTTGCACTTCCTTCCTTTTTTTTTTTTTATCAAGTCTTCTTGTGCAAAATGACTAATATGGACATGTTTTAAATGTATAACCCATATTGGATTGCTTACTGTCTCAGGGAAAGGTAGGGTAGGGAGAGAGGAAAGAGAGATAGAATTTTGAACTCAGAATTTAAAAAATGAAACAGAAATATGTTTAACATGATTGTACATGTATAATCTATATCAGATTGCTTGCTGTCTTGGGGAGGGAAGGAGAGAAGGAGGAAGGAAGGGATGGAGGAAGAAAAATTTGAAACTGAGAAATTTTACAAAAATGACATATTGAAAACTATCCTCATGTAATTGAAAAAAATAAAATACCCTCAAGGAGAAAACACAAATGTTAAAAATAATTGTGGCATGTAATTGGGGGGGGGAATAAAGTACTTTTTAAAAATGCCAACACCTATCCTATGGAACTGTGGTTGATTTAGAAATTGTCCTTTTTTGTTTAAGGTGGTGGCAGGTAGAAATTAACCAAAGAAAGGTATTGGGATTGAGGGCCCAACTGGGAGTTTATCATTTTGTTTGAAGGGTTTGTACCCATTTTGTCATAGGCTGTTGTGGGGTCCTATTGTTCGGAGAAGACTGTGAGAATCCTTAATGTGATGCTGGTACCACCAGGCCTTTCCTGGGTCACGTAGAAAGGACTCCAGGAAGGGCTAAAGAAGCCTTCTATGATCTGTTCCTGTTGTAGAGGGAAGATTCCCACTCTGTTTTTCCATCTCAAAAAGCTGAGATATCCTATGGGCAGGATCCTCTCCTTGTTCAAATTGGGATCTGGAGAATATAGGAATGACCCAATGCCTAGTCATTTAGGGACTTCCCAGAATGGGGAGTGGGTCATGGTTGCCATTTTAGCGCCTTGTGTTGCAATTTCTTCTACTAACTGCACATCTGTCCTCCAGATGGCCTTTCAATTGGGCAACCCAGGTTCTGTCTACCATCATTTTATTACAAGGATTTCTATGTAAGTTGGAAGTAGAGAGTCATGTACCTGGATTCCAGATCTTTTAATTCCATCTCACTTTTGACCTGCAACAAAACAGCTTGTGCCTTGTGACTCATTTTCTCCAAGAGAAGTTTCAACTCTGGCCACCCAAAAAATATGCAAAGTATTTTTAATAACCTCAGATCAGAGGACTTGATTTCCTTTTTTCTGTCATCAATTGGAAAGCACATTTTGAAGCCTTTTGTGTAGTTTCTTCCCTTCTATTTTCCTCTTTTTTTATTTCCAAATTTTCCCTTCATATTCTTTATCAATTTTATGAAAGAACTTTTTTTTCCTCTCCATCTCCCTTTGAATTGATGATAATAGTTTACTTAAGTAGGAAAAGGTTGAAGAAGGGAGGCTCACTATGCTGTTTATCCCTCATTTCTGTGTTGTAATTCTTTATTTTGAAAGTTTTCTCCTCCAGGCCAGCCTGGGACCTTGGAACTCCTGGGGGAAAACATGTTCTGGTTTACCCAAAGCAGACCCTTATATTTGAGCTTTATGTGAAAAAATAAACTCTACTTCCGAGCTCTTCCCTAACTCTCAACAAAGAGGAACCACCATTGAACATGGAACATCAAATTACTTTCCTAAAAGGACTTGGCTGGTTGTAAAAAGAATGGGGTTGGTAACATGTAGATACTATTTCCTTCTTTAAAAGTGTTTCTTCTATCCTTGATTTTAGAACTATAGGCTTTTAAGGGCAATCCCTTTTTACCCATTTCAGTGTGATGGCAGAGTTCTTGGTTGGCATTGGTGTAATTTTTCTTGATGTAATTTGGTGTAATTTTTCAAGAACCTCTCTCTCAGTAAATTGTTTGTTTACCAACTAATGTGCCTTCCTAACCTCTATAGAATGAGTTTCTTTTTCTTTTTCTTTTTTGAAGTTTTTTTAAAATTTCTTAATAGTTTTTTTAGTCTTTTTTAAAAATTTTTTAATAAATGACTAGTAGTTCTAGATTCATTCTTTTACCTCAGATTCCCCCCCCCCAAAAAAAAAAAATGAGGACATGATTTCTTCCCTTGTTTTGTTTTTCAGGGGAGGAAGAGTTGTTTGTTTGTTTTCTGTCTCAGCCATAACCTGTGGGACCAGAGCTACAGTCTGTGTGCATTAAGTTGAAGGGACATGCACGGGGAATTTTACCCAGAACCATTTGTAATGTTCTGGGATTCCATAGGAGGCAGTGTTCTAGCCAGAAGAGACTATTGGCCTCAAAATTCAAGGCCCAGGAGAATTCAGGAAATTGCTTTGTTCAGAGGTTCTTTCCTGAAACCACATCCACCAGCTTATTTGTTCCACATATATAAATGGGAAATAATCCCACAATACTGTGTGCTGACCACCTGCCTTGATTGCTGTAGGGCTCTCCAAATTTGGAGACATGAAGTTGCTATTCCAAGGACATGCAAAATGCCTGGAGTGGAAAACTGGGGGTTTTTTCTCAGCTCTGACTCTAACCTCCTAGCTTAGTGTTCTTTTTAAAAAGGGGAAAAGAGTATTTTCACCATGTAATTAGTAAAGTACTGTTAGTTACTCAGATTTTAAAATATATATATATACAGACATACATACACACACGTGTATTTGTCTATACAGTTCTCATCTTGGCTCTTTTCCAACCTGCTTGTGTAATCTCGATGTCATCAATTTAATTCAGCAGATACTTAATAAGTCCCCCTATGTACTAGGTGCTGGATTAGGAGCTTGGGGTTACAAAGACAAAAGAAAACAGTCTGTAAACAACCTTTTATTATTATTTTGCTAAAGTTTACATCATATCTATACACACATACATACGTATGTGTATGTAAGCACATTTTCTCTTTCATTGTCCAAATTTAAATAGTTCAGATTTTACTTAGGGTTCAATTCCATAATTCCTTTTTTTAATCTGTTTGATATATTAAAATTTTTAAATTAATTACTACTACTAAATTTTTTAAGTTAAATATTAAATTTATTTTAAGAAAGAAATATGAGTGATGCTGTTCAAATGCAGTCATTTGAACTATAACCATTTTTGGTATCTTTGTATTAGTCTGTCTTGGTCTTTATGGTTTCTTAAATCCATGTGGGTAGGTAGCACAGTGAACAGAGCCCTGAGTAAGGAAGATCTGAGTTCAAATGGGACCTCAGACATTTATTAGCTGTGTGACCTTGGACAAATCACCTAACCTCTGTACATCTTAACTTTCCTCATCTGTAAAATGGGAATAATAGCACTTGCCTCCTGTGATTGTGAAGATCAATACAATATAATACAAATAATTGTAAAAACACTTATCATAGTTCTATATGTGTTAGCTATATTATTATCATTATTATTATATATTAAGTATATAAAACATTTATTTTAAAAGAGAAATATGAGTTGAAGCTGTTCACATGACTGCTCTATAACCGTTTTTAATATCTTTGTATTATTTGTATATCTGTCTTGGTCTTTATGGTTTGTTAAATCCATGTAGTTAGGTAGCACAGTGGATAGAACTCTGGCTCTCAAGTCAGGAAGACCCAAGTTCAAATATGACCTCAGACACTTATTAGCTGTGTGACCTTGGGCAATTCACTTAACCTCTGTTTGCCTCAGTTTCTTCAGCTGTCAAATGGGGATAATGCCAGCACCTTCCTCCCAGGGTTATTGTGAGAATTAAATGACATAATAACTATAAAATAACACAGGTTTGGTGCTTTATAAATAAATGCTTCTTCCCTTCCCATTCAAATGATTTTTGTTGTTGTTCATCAGTACAGATGCCTAGTCTGCATTTTTACACTCTGAAATTGTTGTGCCACACTTGGCTAGGCTGTGCTTTAGAGAGAATGAAAAGTGTCTGGCCAGAGATTTCCTATTTTGAAACATGCAAGCCGACCTGCACTAGTGAATCAGAACATTTTGTAAATCTTTAGTTTGAGGCCCTTTATCTTTTGACTCTAATGAACAGTTTTAATATTTTTCATTTTTGTGTTGCTGGACTTTTTCTGGACTTCTTAATGACTGCTAGTTTTTATGGGGGTTCACGATCTATGGTAAAAATTGTATCGGCAACTTGATATTTTGTTAGTGTCGCTGAGTCAAGGACATAAGAATAACATGGCAAAAGAATGACCAATTTATGGGGCAGCTAGGTGGCGCAGTGAGTAAGAGTGCCAGCCCAGGAGTCAGGATGACCAGGGATCAGTCCCGGCCTCTGAAAATGAGCACCCACGCATAAATAATGACTGGCCGTGTAACTTTGAGCAAGTTACTTAACCCCAATTGCTTTAAAAAAAATGACCAATTTAAAAGATGCTGAATGTTTACTTTTTACCTTTAAAAAAATCAATACAGATTCCTTTTGTTTTTAAATCTCATTTATTCCTGAACATATTCGTAGCTCTGATTCCCCTAGTTAGCTATCCCAGTGAGCATTGTCTTATAACAGACAGGAAAGGAAGAAAAAAAGAACACTTAACACAAAACCAATTAGCATTTCAACCAAGCCTGACTATATATGCAGTATCCCACATCCTCTACCCCCACCTCTCAACAAAAGGAGGGGATGTGTGTTTTCTCATGAGAGTTTACTTTTGAATCTAATTCTATGTATTCTGCATTCAATATGCCCTTTTCAAAAACTGGAGGAAGTAGAGAGAGGGTATTTTGATAGTATAATATAATGCAATGGGGGCATTAAGGTGGGACAGTGGATAGAGTGACAAGTCTGGAGCTAGGAAGACTCATCTTCCTGAGTTCAAATCTGACCTCAAGACACTTACTTACAGTGTGACCTTGGGCAAGTCACTTAACCCTGTTTGCCTCAGTTTCCTCATCTGTAAAATGATCCGGAGAAGGAAATGGCAAACCACACCAGTATCTTTGCCAAGAAAACCCCACAAAGGATCACAAAGAGTCAGACGAGTCAAACAACTGAAGAACAGCAATACAAAGAGAACTAGAGTGATAATCAAAACAGCTTCAAGAGCTGTCTCTAGCACTCTCTGTGTGACGATGGGCAAGCTGAGCCTCTGCAACACTGGAATAACCATTCAAGTAGCACCTGCCTCTCAGGGTCGTTGTAAAGCCCCCAAAAGATGATGCATGTAAAGAAGGTTGCAGTGATAGCCACAATCATGTCCCGAAAACAGCATCAAAAGACTTCACAACTCTGATCAGTGCTGCCCTGTGGTCCCTTCAGGAGACTGAAGGCATGAGATACTTCCTTCCCCTCAGCAGGAAGGGACTGGACTATAGATGCAGGATGGAAAGGATGTGGCCAGACATTACCAATGTGTTCATTTGCTTTATTTAATTGTACTGGTTTATTTCAAGGGAAGGTTATATTGAGGAACAGGAGAGAGTCATTGGGAATAAGACAATGATGAAAAAGCCAAACAAAAAAAGATCAAGAAAACTTTCTTTTAAAATAATCATGCTGGGGGCGGGTAGGTGGCGCAGTGAGTAGAGCGCTGGCCCTGGAGTCAGAAGGAC
The DNA here is from genome assembly GCA_011680675.1 of Gymnobelideus leadbeateri. Taxonomy (NCBI): domain Eukaryota; kingdom Metazoa; phylum Chordata; class Mammalia; order Diprotodontia; family Petauridae; genus Gymnobelideus; species Gymnobelideus leadbeateri. The sequence continues at coordinate 163,060 of WOXC01011306.1, forward strand.
CTGAGTTCAGATCCGGCCTCAGATAACGCACACACAAACAAAAACCTAGCCGTGTGACCTTGGGCAAGTTACTTAACCCCAATTGCCCTCCAAAAAAAAAGCCAAAAAAAAAAATAATAATAATAATCATGCTGTCCTTTCAGCAGGATTCTTAACGTGTGCTCCTTGTCTATTTCATTATAATTGATTTCCTTTGGACTTGAGTTTAGGCAACTGAAAATAAGATGCTGAGAAAAAGATTCATAGACTTCATTAGACCACCAAGGGGACTTATGACACTGTAGTGCCAACCAATATCCACAGCACCAACGGCAACTGTGAATATGCTGGCATAGTTCTCAATTGCAAACTATAACAGACTTTCCATATAGAAGACAGAAGAAAAACATTTATTCAGACACCAGAGAGCCAAATCCCAACACCAGGAAACCAAATCCATTATAGCAATAAAGAAGTTAATACAACATAATACAACAGAAAGCCACACCGTTCTTTAGCCTTCTCACAAACAAAACACTCATAAGTCTAGCTATCACAGCAGGGAGAAACAAACACTCACAAACCTAGCTGTCTCCCTGAGTGTGTCCTCTCCTCCCTCCAGCTATAACTGCTCTGACTCCCAGCTTCTGTAGGCTCTGTTCTACCCTTCAGCAAACTTCTCCCACCACCAGCTCCATGTGATAATGTTCAGCCTATTAGAGTGCAGGGAAGATCTTCAAATTTCCTTCGGTCTATTAAGGGACAGGAATATCTTCAAATTACCAATACCGTTACAGACTCACATAGAAAAGTTAACCCCTACCCTAAAGTAATACAGAAATATCAGGTATTATTATTGATAACCCAGACCTGTGTATATGCATGTTTCCCCAAAATTATTTTAGGAGAGCTAACTTTTAGAATGACCCCCTAGTCTTTTCTAGGGGAGTGGTCATCACAAAGTACTGACCTTCACATGTTTTGGGTCACTTATTTGGGAGTAAGTCATATGTAAGTGAATTTCTTAATTTGCTAGTGCTTTCACCAGGTCGTTTTGACTCTTCCAGTATACAGATGTGCAGCTGTAATGTGCCTAGTTGAAAACTGTTCTGTCCTGAGAATGAAGAGCCTAGTTAGTGTGTGAAAAACAAGGGTCAAAGCTTAATAGAAATTCCTCCACATAAAGTCATTGGCTTCAGAGGCAATCTAATCGTCCTATTCTGGGCAATCCAATTCTTGCATGAGAAAAATTTTCACAAGAAAATAAAATTAAAATCCCATGTAGAAGACCACAACTGCTTGGGTGGTTATTGTCCCAGCCTGTTTAATTTTAGCTCTTATAACTTAGAAACCCTAACAGCTTGGCTGGAGAAGAGAAGTATCCCCCCAGGGCATTCTTCAAAATAGAGTAAATGTCTTCTGCATGTCTAAAGTTGCAAGTTGAAACCACTCCACACAATCACAGTCTCAGGGTTAGAAGGGACCTCTAATAGCATCCAGTCCAACCCATAACTGAACAGAAATCCCCTCAACGATATTCCCACATGTTTGAAGCCTTTGTTTAAAGACCTCATGGGAAAAGAAAGTTGCACAAATTCTCTCCTTCCTGATCCCTGAGAAAGCAAGAAATTTGATATGGATTATACACTAAAGTCATGAAAAACATATTTCCATATAAGTCACATTGCAAAAATAACAGAGACCAAAAAAAATAAATAAAAAGAAAGAAAGTTTTAAAAGTTTGCTTCAATCTGTACTTAAAATTCATCAATTCCCTCTCTGGAGGTAGATGACAATTTTTATCATGGCTCCTTTGGAATTGTCTTGAATCATCATCTTGATCAGACTAGCTGAGTCTTTCACTGCTCATCATCATTACAGTATTGTTGTTACTGTGTACAGTGTTCTTCTGGTTTTGCTCACTTCACTCGGCATCAGTTCATGTAAGTCTTCCCAGGTTTTTCCAAAATCATCCTGCTCATCATTTCCTATAGTACAATAATATTCCATCACAATCATAGACCACAACTTGTTCAGTCACTCCCCAATTGATGGGCATCCCCTCCATTTCCAATTCTTTGTCACCACAAAAAAAAAAAACCTGCTATAAATAGTTTTGTATAAATAGGTACTTTTCCCTTTTCTTTGATCTCTTGGGAATACAGCTTGTTGTTTTTGTTGTTTTTCAGTCATGTCCAACTTTTCCTGACCCCATTTGGGGTTTTCTTGGCAGAGATACTGAAATGGTTTGCCATTTCCTTCTCCAACTCACTTTACAGATGAGGAAACTGAGGCAGAGTTGAATGACTTTCCCAGGGCCACATAGCTAGCAAGTGTCTGAGGTCAAATTTGAACTCAAGAAGATGAGTCTTCTTGACTTGAATATGACTCTAGGCCCAGCATTCTATCCACTGCACCATCTAACTACCACATATGATCATTTACCATTTAGCAAATAGACCTGGCATTTTTCCTCTTCCTCTTTGCCTTGCTCATAATAAGCCAATTGAGTGGTGTAGTTATTATTGCTTTCTCTCCTCAGGAGAACTCCCATTTGCAGTAGGGTTCTCCAGACCAAGGATGCCCATAGACTCCTAGTCCTTCTTGGCACCCTGGTTTGACCACTCGGTTTTCCAAGTTTACTGCTTTATAGTCTTTGGACCTATGGGGAAAAAGATTGGTAGGGCCACAGCCTGGAGCATTATGTCCAATATCAGGATCCTATTTCTGGAACACCCAAAACTAGTCTCTGGTGAAGGAAAGAAGTTCAGTTCTCTTTTCCCCAATACAACTGAAGGTGACTTTTCCCCAGTCCACAGATTGGGGAAAACAGATTCCCCTCCTAGATTGCCTTAAAGAAGGCACCATACCAGAGATTGGCAGTCTCTAAGTTTATACCTTAGGGAGACACTAGAAAATTTCAGAAATGGGAGGAGGAGATGTGGGGTGGGGATAGTGGGTGTTAGTCAATAGGACTAATGTCCCACTAGGAAGTTATAGTTGGAAGAAACAGAAAGATTTTGTGAAGTACAGATGGACAAAGGAAAGGGATTTGGAATAAACAGTTCTGAGAACTATTGAGCCTGTGACCATCACAGATAGCTAGAAGGCACAAGCTTATGAAGGGGGAAACACAGAGAAAGAACAGGAGAAACTCAGTTATGCACAGTCTGATTAATGTCTGGGAGGATCTGCCAAAAGCAGCAGTAGAGATCGTAACCATGGATGTACTAAATAAAAATTAGGCTGGAGCCTGTAGGGCAAAAATGTCATCATGTCACCATGCTCTTGACATCAGCTGAACTGAAATAGACAAATTGTACTTGAATGTTGTATTCCCCCTTTCTCCTCTGTTCCTCTTTTTTCCCCTCTCTCTCTCCTGTCCCACCCCCTACCCCCATAGCTTTCAAATAGTGGCCATCTTTGCATGTATTGAGTGATGTATTTCATATTGCTTAGGAGACAGGCAGTGACCATTTATGAAGTGCTTGCTGTATACTGTGCAAAGCCCTGGGGATGCAAAGAATGACAAAGACAGCCCCTTTCATTGAGGAGCTCAGAGTCTAATGGGACAGTAGTGCAAAGAACGCCAGACTCAGAGGCAGGAAAAATGAGGTCAAATCCCCAGTCTAGCATGCATTAGTCATATGGCCATGGGCAAATTATTTAACCACTCTTAACCTCAGATTCCTCAGTTGAAAATGAGGATAATAATACTGTTCTGCCTACCATGCAGGTTGCTGTGTCAACCTTGAATCTCCATAGAAATGTGAAATAGGGGTGGTCTCTTCAGACAGGATACTGGTCATGACTCTTTCCTGAAAGTATGATATAGTCATGCCGGTGTCCACCTAAAAATGTGATTGGGACATGATCTCCTTCACTGCATATCACTGTGTGAACAGAGAATGTTAGATTTAGAAGAAACTTCCAGAGCCATATAAAAAACTGCTGCCTGAATTTCCCTTCTCGGGATGATCTTATAGTTATTTACCTGCCTCCACACATCCATCCCTTCCCTCCAGTCAAATAGAAGCTCTTTGGCAGACACCATTTCATTGACTTTGTATCCCCAGTGACTACCTTGCACAAGTCCCCTGACAAGTAAGTGACTGTCCTTCCTCTTCTTAAGCACCACCGGTGAATAGGAAATGTTACTGCCCCATCACATAACTCACTCTGGTTTTTTTCGAGACAGTCCTAATGGTTTTTCCTTTCTATCAACCCCCAAGTCTTCCTCTCTGTAACTTCTCCTCCCTGGTCCCAGTTCACCTCTCTGAAACCACACAGAATAAAGCTAATTTCTTCCCCATATGGCCACCTATCAGATACTTGAAGAGAGCCATCATGGCCCTTTACCCCACCCCAGCCCCCGCAACCGTTTCTCATATAATCCTCATCTCTGTGACCTCTGGTTTGTCAGTGGGTGTGGAAGTTCGGTGTTTAGCATGTTTTTGAGGATAGTCTCAGTACAGGGGAGATATTAACTCCCTTGTTCTAGATGTGATGCTCATTAATGAAGCCCAAGATCCCACTGGCTTTTGGAGGAAACATTATGATAACCAAGTAGAGGAAGGACCCCAGTGGGGAGAGACTTGAGACAGGGAGCCGATTACCAAAGGTCAGGTTTGAGGTGATACAAGCCACCAGGCCACCAGGGTGATGGTCCTATGAATGAAGAGAGGGGACATGTTCTCATATTAGAAATGACCAGATTTGGCACTATATCAGATTGGAGGGGGAGGGGGAGTGTGAGGAAAAAAAAAAAACATTGTTCCTAACCCAAGTTAGTTCCTCATGCAGGATTCCTCCGTGCCTTTTTTTTTTCAATTAAAATGCTTGTTAATGATTGTTTGCAATAAAAAAAAAAAGAACAGCATTTTTTAAAGCATCATAGGATCTCATCCTATCAGATGAATCATAGAATCTTAGAGCCTGGGAGAGGGACCTTTAAGGCCGTCTCATCTAGTTCCATTCATTTTAGAGATGATAAAAACTGACCTGGACAAACTAAGTGGCTTGCCCAAGGTGGTCAGCAAGTTACTGAGAGAGGCTGATTAAGTTCCTTCAGTCCTTGTCCACCTCTCATTCCAGTGCACCATGCTGGGCATCACATGAGTCAGATTTAATTGCAAGAACTGTCCTGATAAATGTCTGTATCATACTTCTGCTCTGAAAATTCTGCTCTAAAACCTGCTTTTAAGCATGTAAATACCAATAAACACGGGGGAAATGGACTCCTTAATTGGACAGCCATTCAAGCAGTTAACCCAACTGCTGGCTCTCCCCACAGGCTTTCAACTGATCTGGAAATTAAATCCTAGTTCAGTCAAGTGACCTATGCCCCACCATCAGACGCTGCATGTTTCCTGGCCTTAGAGATTTGCTTGGGAACAATTGCAAATTTCTTCCTTGGACAAAAAATTTGGCAGTGTTTTTATCCAGTTCTCTGGAAGCTGACGATTCTTCCTCTTCCTTCTCCCCCAACCTTAAATCAATTGCAACTCCACTTTTCTTTTAAAAAGAGGAATAATTCCTGAATCAGCCCTGCAGGAAATGTTGCTCCCTGGAAATCTTAAGTGTTTTATCCCCCGGGTTTCATTCAGGCTGGAAAATCAGTTCATGCCAGTGTGTTGTACGGGAAACATAATTCAGATCCAAAGGACAGCAAAGGATTTAGGAGTCAGTAATCTTCTAACAACCCACTTGTTTAGAATAATCTTGAAATTACAGGCACCTACTGACACAATGCCCACAAAGAAGGGTCAGGTGCAGTAGAAAGGCCTGCTTGTCGGTGGGTGTCCAGTAGGCCTACAGTTAAAAGAAAGGTATCCCCAGGGCCTGTAGCATAGCCCTAGCCAAGCCTGAGGATCAGAGTTTGAAACCTGGGACAGCAGGGCCAGCCCCAGGTAATGTCTTTGTCCGCTTTCTCCCCTTTCCTCTGGATGGTACTCCTTGGAGTTTTTTTGTCTCCTCTCCCACAAATGCTGTTCTTAGAAAAGAGCTTTATGCCTCAGTGTGACTATAATATAAAGTAAATATGGAGTGGTACATAAAGTGCTGGACCTGGAGTCAAATCCACCTTCCCTGTGTGGTCCTGGGCCAGTCACTTCACCTCTCTGTCCCTTTCCTTCTATTTCCATGGCTACCAGCCTTCTTTCAGGCCCCGTCAGCTGAATTACTGCAATCCTGAGTGACTTTCCTGTATCTTGTATCTGCTCCAACTCATCCTTCACCTCTCCCCCAAAGTCATCTTTCTTGAAACACTGCTTTGGTTGTGTTGCTGTCCTTTTAGATAACTTTGAACCATTCCTGACTCCTTACTAAAGAAAATTCAAATTCCTGACACTGGCATTCAAGGCCCTCTGGAATCTGGCTTCTGTTTATTTTTCTAAATTTCTGACTCAGTATTTACCCTTCAGCACACCCTCCCTTCCAACTAAAAGGATCTAATTATGATCTCCTTAGAGGCAGCTAAGTGGGGCAGTGGTTAGAGTACTGGGCCTGGAGTTGGGAAGACCTAACTTGAAATCTGGCCTCAAAAGCTGTACTAGCTCTGTGACCCTAGGCAAGTCACTTAACCTCTGCTGCCTCAGTTTCCTGAACTATAAAATGGGTATAATAACAGCACCTACCTCTAAGAGTTATTAAGAGCCTCAAATGAGATAATATTTGTAAAAAGTACATAGCACAATGCCAGGCACGTAAAAGGCACTACACAAATACTATTTGTTATTAAATTTTTTTTTTTTATTTTTAAAGCAATTGGGGTTAAGTAACTTGCTCAAGGTTACACGGCTGGTCATTATTTATGTGTGGGAGCTCATTTTCTGAGGCCGGTTTCGATCTCGGGTCATCCCAACTCCAAGGCCGGCTCTCTTACTGCGCCACCTAGCCACCCCTATTAAATTTTATTAATTAAATATTATTATTAAATAGCAAAGCTGGGTTTGGAAGCCAGATCATCTTCCCACTAGACCACCAAGCTGCTTAATATCATGATACATTTCCTGTTCTTTGTTGCCTCTTTTACCTTCCACCTTTCCAGTCTTCTCACACTCACCTTACTCACCCCCATCTGCTCTAGGATCCAGTGGGACTGACCTCCTTGCTATTCCTCACATAAGATCCTCCCATCCCTCATCCCTGGAATGCTCTCCTCTCCACCTCCCAGTTTCCCTGGATTCCTTCAAGTCCTGCCGAAAATCACTCCTTCCACAGGAAGCCTTTCCCAATCCCCCTTAATTTTAGGACCTTCCCTTTGTTAAGTGTCTCCACTTTATCCTTTGTATAGCTTGTGTGTACACCTTTATGTCCCCAGCATTTAGCCTCATACATAGTAGGCACCTAAGAAATGCCTGTTGACTGACATTTCTCTTCCCATTTAAGATGAACCTCTTATAAGATGGTTTGAGTCTGCCACAACCTATGAGCCAGGATGTTTCCTTGTATATGGCAGATATGAATGACCATCTACCATTGTCCTGTCCAAAACATGCTTCACTCAAACTAAAAGTAGCTTTCCCAGGGAAACTTTTGTAATGGCATCAGAACTTGAAAATAATCTCATAAAACCTTACCTATCATCCTGCTTTATAACCGTAGCCTACTACTGTCTTACTTTTTTCACTTCGTGTCTTTTTGCATGGACCTAGGGGCTATCAGATGAAATCCCCCAAGTCTGGTTACAGCTGTTGAGCCTACCCTACCTGTGGGAGTTCACTCAGTGACCTCCCTTGGCAGATGGCTATATTCTGTAATTAGCCTCACTGTTAGTATTTCCCCTTATTTAATGTCAGGAAGTTTCCACTTGTTTCATCCCCTTCCCCCCCTTGATCATAATGCTTTCCTACTATTCTTCTCTCGTTTTTGTACTTTTGTTTGGTGTTTTTCCCTTAAATATGTTATCAGAATTAAATCTAAATTTGGGGATTTTTGCCAGTTTGTCTGAATTCTGTATCTCCTTACACCATGTCTTTGTACCATTTCATAGAAAGAATCCCAAAGTTGGAAGGAACTTTTGAGATCATCCAGTCTGATCCCCACTAGAAATATGTACCCTTTCTACATGACTCTCAGCAGCTGACCTCTGTTTGGAGACCTTAAGTGACAGGAATTTTCTACCTACCAGCGTAGCAGCTCTGGATGTTTTGGACAGCTCTGGTTGCTAGGAGCGTTCCTCTTTGTCTTTAGGTGAAACTTCTTTCCCTGTAACTTCTGTTTGTTGGTCGAAGTTCTGCTGTCTAGGGTCAGCAAAACAGGTTCCACCTGACTATGTGTCTTGAAGACAAGCCTAGACCCAGTTGGGTAGTAAGAGCAGAGGACCTTGAGCTACCTTGAATAGATCAGTAAAGGAAATAATCCACTTACAGGGAGTATAGAGTTAACTTTTAAAGTAAAACCTAGGAAGGGCTAATAATTAGATCTGATGGGGACTTCCTTAACCCTGTCAGTAGAATGACAATCAGATTTAAACAGACTCTAACCTACCTCAGTTTCATCCACTGTAAAAGAAAAATTGGTAAATTAGTTTTTCCTCACAGTGATATACTAGAAACATAGATGAGTCAGGGTTGAGTTGTACTTTGAGCCTTGTAAAAAATTAGTATCTGGCTCTTAGAACGTTTCTGTGCTTTATCAGAAACCTAAAAGTGCTATTTTAATGGTATCTTCTCTACTGAAATTTTATATAAATGTGAATTCTAATGAGTTCCAGGGTGCATTAAAAATTATTTCTGTTCTTCTCATGACATTTGTAGAGCAATCTTCCTAACTTGGTGATAACATGTTATAACCTGGGACTGAATTCATCAAATGCAGTGCAAGAGTTGCTCACTTTTTATTTCCTTAAGGAGGGAGTCCTATTAATAACAAACAAATGATTTATTTTCTTAACTATGCTTTTTGGTGTATATGTTTTGTGTCCCCAGTAGAATTAAACTCTTTAAAGGCAGGGACTGTTTCCTTTTTGCCTTTGTATCTCTAGCATGAGGACCTGCCTGCAGGTAACAGAGGTTTAATATGTCTTGAGTTCTGAATTGTTGAATTCCAACAATCATTTGAAATTTGTCAAACAAACACTCTCATAAAAACAATGAAATAGATTGAGCACCAGACCTTGAGTCAGAGGGCCAGGCTCTGCTATTTAACCTTGTCTTCCTGACCTTAGAATGTCACACTGCTTCCTTGGACCCATTTTCTCATCTATAAAATGAGTAATATGAAGAAATGTTCTAAGTCACTAATAATGAAATGCAAAGTAAGAGAACAATGAAGTTTTAAAAACTTACATCCATCCGATTGGCAAAGTTCATTAACTATAAAGATGAAAATGTTATAAATGTGGGAAGACAGGCACACTTACAGACACTGCTGGTGAAGCTATGAATTCATCCATCTAGTCTGGAAAACAATTCGAAACTCTACTAGAGAAGACACAGAGAAGTGACTTAGACCTTTTGGTCTAACAGTACCACTTTTCTTGCATAATTCCAAGTTGTCTTTGAGAAGAATTGTACCAATTCACCAGTTTACCATGTGTTGGCATAACCTCTCTAACACTGAATTTTTCCATCTTTTACTATTTTTTGCCAAATAAATGGGTTATCTCAATTTGCATTTTTCTTATTATTAATGTTTTAAAACATTTTTCATATGAATGTTGTAATAGTTTGCATTTTTGAAAGCTATTCATTTCCCCTTTGAACATTTTTGGGGGGAATGACTTTTATATATTTCTCTCAATTGCTTATAGATTTTAGGTGTCAGACTTGTATCAGAGCTGACGAATGCAAAGATTATTTTCCCACAATCTTCATATTTTCTTATTCTGGCTTCACTGATTTCATTAATAAAAATGTTCAATTTTACATAATAGAATTTTGGTAATCTCCTCAGTCCTTGTCTGTCAGTTCTCTTCCTAAGCATATTTGGGGAAGATACAAACATCCACTTCCCTAATTTTTGAAATGATATATTATATGTAGATAATGTCATTTATGCTGGTTTAAGCCTGTCTTCCAACAAGCTTTCCCATGAGTGTGTAGGAATTCCTTCCCCCAGCAATTTGTGATCTTGGATTTATGGGCCACTTGGATATTGCTTAATTGGTTCTAGGTCTTGCTTATCTAATTTGTTCCACTGATCTGTTTTTCATTTCTTTGTTATTGTTATTCTTCAGTCATTTCAGTCACATATGATTCTTCATGACCCAATTGGTGTTTTCTTGGCAGAAATATTGGAGTGGTTTGCCACATTTCCTTCTCCAGCTCATTTTACAGATGAGGAAACTGAGGCAAACAGGGTTCAATGACTTGCCCAGGGTCACATAGCTGCTAAATATCTGAAGCCACATTTAAACTCAAAAAGATTAATCTTTCCTGACTTCAGGCCCAGTGCTCTATCCACAGCAACACCTAGCTGCCCTTTTTTATTTTTTTAACTAGTGTCAAATAGTTATATTATTCTAATTTTTTTTCAGTATCTTCCCTGAGATTCTTGATCTATTATTCCTTCAACTAAAGTTTGTCATTGTTCTATAAAAGGATTTTCCCTGTGGTCATTTGGTATAGCACTAAATTTGGAAGTTAATTAGGTAGAGTCATTTTTTCTTATACTGGGGTGTATAGTCATAAATAAATATTTCTCCAGTTATTCCTTTATTTCTATAAATAGTACTTTGCAGTTGTCCTGTTTACGTACTAGCTGCTTAGGGCCTCACTTCCATTTAACCAGTTAATATGAATTAACTTTTACAAAGCTTATGCAAAATATATTTCAAAAATATAGCACAAACAGAAATACAAACATCCCCCTCCACCCAAGACCCATGATTGGGGAGAGTGGGTTGAACTTAACCTAGTTTCTGCATAGCATTAGTCCCACTAAATTCACATCCAACTTCAGTATAGCCACTGTAACAATCTACATCCCCAGCTACCTCTGAGGCTGGCAGCTAAGCCCTGGTACCATGGACACCACTTGACCTTCTGAGACCAGAAGGTCATAGACATCATCAGTCTCTGTAGATAAAGTAGCACAAAGTAAACACAGAGGCAAAGAAGAAAACCTCATATTCATGGACCATACATTAGCCTGAGGTGAGAGATTTCAGTCTCCCTTTTCTCATCTCTCAGAGGACTGAAGCTAGGCAGGAAGGGTCAGGCCCAAGGGCTTTCCCTTCTTTTAAATGGCCCCAGTTCTAGCTCCGAAGTAATCAAAGATATTCCTCTTCATCATTTAGTTAGCAGACTGGGACCAATTACAGATGGCTCTGCATGCTCCAGCTTGGAGAGAAAGGCATCTCCTTTACATAGCATCAGGCCTCTCCAGGAGGTGGTACCTCAGGGTCTTCCACATGGAAATTATATCAGCTGAGCACCTTCTAGCTACTCACCAGCCCATCACTGTAATACCAGCCCTAACGTCAAAGAGGGGATCCTGTATCTGTCAAAGAGGGGATCCATATCTCTGATATGCAGGCATGAGAAGACTGGAGGATGATAATGAGGATACTGCCCAATTGAATTAATTACATTTCATGGGATAAGGATAGGGAAATGAACTGAACCTATCATTTCGCTGATGAGAGAAAACTCCTTTGATCCAATCCATTCCGATAAATATTTATTAAGTGCCTACTGTGTACCAGGCACAAAAAAAAGAAAGAAAGAAAGACAACCCTTGCCCTCAAGGAGTTTACAATATAATAGGGGGAGACAACGCAGAAAAGGAGGCAGGAAGGGTTGAAAGTTGAAAATTGAAACCAGACAGAGCAGCAGATTTAGAGCAAATTGAGCTGAGAGTCTGTAAAGGAAAACATCGGAAAGAGTTTGGTACTTCACCCTCCCACTCTCCAGTAAGAGGGAAGAATGGCTGAGGCTTGAGTTAGCCCTATGGCAGTTAGGTCAGGAAAACTCATGTTCCTGCATTCAGATCTGGCCTCAGACACTTGCTAGCTTAGCTTGACCTTGGGCAAGTCATTTAACCCTGCCTCAGTTTCCTCATCTGTAAAATGAGCTGGAAATGGAAATGGCAAACCACTCCAGTATTTTTGCCAAGAAAACCCCAAGTGAGTCCAGAGTCCAGGATGACCACTGAACAACAAAAGATGAAATTAGAGGTGATTAGATAGAGTTAACCTGGGAGGGAAATCTTGTCCTAAAGGTGAAACAAGGCAGAGGAACAGATAAAGGGTGGAATAAGCACACCCCTTCTACCCATATAGGTTGGTGGTACCTTTTCTGCAGTCTTCATGAGGTAAATTACATCACTTTTTTTTGTAGTAGCATGAAAATTACGAAGTGGCTTTCTTCTCTGTGAACCTTAAGATGTCCATCTAATAAAGAATGCTCCCTTCTGACCTCTTGCTGTCGCCATACTAATTGAAGGCAGATGGAGCATTAAAGTGATTTCATAGGCTGGCAGATTTTAAGTGCTTGTTTGCAAGACTGTTGTCAGTTAGCTAACTCCCTGTTCTCATGATAATGTCTTGAACTCTCTAGCTTTGGGATGTGAAAGGGACTTCTGTTCCCAAGCCCCTTTAAACTGTATAACACTGCAGTATTCTTCTCTAAATAATCCCTGAATATCCCCTGAGCATTGAGGGGTCCTCTTGCCAACTCCCCATGTGGGAAGGAGGACAGAACAGCATGGGGCATGGAAAGAGGTGGGGTGGCGGGGAGAGCAGAGATCAATTCAAAGCAGAATGATAACAATGCCCTTGTAGTCTCTAGTGCTGTTGTGGTGGGGCCTGAAATGGAGCCTACAGCCCAGCCCTTTGCTGGAGAGTGTTTAGTTCAGCCCCGGCTAGGAAATGTCTGAGACAAAAATATATACAAACAAACCACCGAGTATACTGAGTGCATCAGTGTTTTATCAAAGAAAGGGTAAGATTTCCCCGCCCCACTAACCAAGATGAATTTCCTATTCTGACCTAAGTTTAGAGGGGAGGAAGCATGAAAAATATTTGGAGATTTTGAAACACCAATCCTTCTGCTATTCCTCCAAAGGGAAAGAAAAATAAGAAACCCTGGAGAATAAGAAGGAGGGCTCCTATGGGAAAATCTTATATGTCATGGCCATTTCCTTTCTAGTTCAAGAAATTAACAGTATACTAGAAATAGCACACTGCCAAAGAGAACTTCTTGTTCCCTAACTGCTGATTATCCCAGATAACTTTCCAGGTTTCAGGGGATAGACATCTGTCTTCCCTTCCCCCCGGCTTCTGAAGCAACTTCATGTTTCATGTACATGGAGTTGGCCAGTGCACTGGCCCACTTCCTTCTGAATATTGGACCTCTCCTTGCCAAGATCCCCAGGGAGAAAGAGATCCATAATTCAGAAGGAATACTGCTGTTTGAGCGGTTTGTTCCTTGAGTTGCCTTCCAACTAATGGGACCTGTCCCAAGCTCTCAGTTCTGCCCCTTTCCCTCAACTGTGGCCTTCCCAAAGGTCAAGGGAAAAGAATGAAAATCAGGATATCATTTTAGAGGTCATTATAGTATTCCAGGCCAGTTGTGATGACCTGACTTGGGGAGAGGGTTGGCTGGGAGGATAATATAGTGTAGTCTTTGTTATCTTATAAAGAAATGACTAAGTTATCAAGAAGGGCAGCTAGGTAGCACAATGGATAGAGTGCCAGGCCTGGTACTCCTCTTCCTGAGTTCAAGTCTGGCCTCAGACTCTAGCTGTATGACCCTGGGCAAGTCACTTAACCTTGTCTGCCTGTTTCCCTTTTTTTTTTTTTTTTTTTTTGCCTTTTTGAAGGGCAATTGGGGTTAAGTGCCTTGCCCAACCAAGGTCACACAGCTAGTTTTGTGTTAAATGTCTGAGGCCAGATTTGAACTCAGGTCCTCCTGACTCCAGGGCCAGTGCTCTGTTCAATGAGCCACCTAGCTGCCCCCATTTGCCTGTTTCCATATATATAAAACCAGCTGGAGAAGAAAATGGCTAACTACCCCAATATCTTTGCCAAGAAAACCCCAAAAGGGGTCACAGAGTCAGACGTGGCTGAAAATGACTGAAGAACAAAACTATCAAAGAGAGTTTATCATTTTAGGAACTCTTTGTTTCATTGTAGGAAACTCTTATCATAGGTAGAGGTATTGTTCCAGGATATGGGCTCCCTACCCACTATCCCTTGCAGAATATTCCCTTTCTCTCCTCCAGGAGAGGATGGGCTATATCATTTCCAGTCCTCAGCCTGTGTGGAGAGGGCGTGCTCCTGAATATCTCAAGATGGTCCTCTCCCCACAAATGCCTCAGAAGTTATTCAGTCTGAAACAGTGGCTGAATTAATCCAGTCAGTTGGGATTTGGCTATATGAACTGTCAGAGGTTCACAGTTTGCCCAGATAGTGGGGCGATTCCCTCAGTCACTGGGGATCCCTCAGAGTGCAGCTGTTCCTTTTTCTGAGCCCTCGGGTAAGCCTGTTCTCCAAAGACCTTCCTATAAGGCAGAGCCTCTGCCATCTCCTCCTCCCCTGATATCATCCCAGCACTGAGGGTACTGGAACTTTTCCAGACCCCTCTGGATTAAAGCTAATTTGTTCAAAAGAATTCTGTTCTCTGGAGGTTATATTGATTGATTGAAGTATTTACCACACTGATAGAAAGGAAGACAAATTAAATAAATTAGGTGATAATTTAAGAATTACAGTTTGGGGGGTTTGAATGTGCATAATATTTTGAAACATCCAATTTACCGATGATTAGTCTCAGCCTAATAATTAAATTAATTTGTATTCCCAGAACAGCCCACCAAAGCATGCTGAAGGCAGAAGAAGCCAGTGGAGGGAGGGGGAATGTAAAATTTGTCAAAAGCAGTTAACAAAGTAAAGAACTTAATTACATGCCAGTCAAGTATTTTACTCTATAGAAATTGATATTGACTACTTTTAACAGATATATGTGGGGTTTTTTTCTCTCTCTCATAGGTCCTTCTATTGTGACACCCCCTAAGGACATCTGGAACATCAGTGGAGCCCAAGTATATTTAAGTTGTGAAGTTATAGGAATTCCAACCCCAGTTCTCATCTGGAATAAGGTTGGTGGCATGGAATTCCAGATAGTGTTCTAAATTTATATTTTTGCATTTCATAAAGAACTGTCATAAGCTAAAATTAAACTTTTGTATTCCATTTTTTGTTATTCCTCTAAGATGAATAACTGTAGAGATCAACTTTTCCCAAAAAATTCTTAAGACATTTTCATCACCTCCAAAATATTCCGCACCCCTTTCCATCCTTTGTGCTGTTGCATTGATACTGGAGTCTTATGGCACTGAGCTATATTTTTCAAGATGGGCTAGCACCTTTGGTGTGAGGATTTGCTGAGCTGTTTTCAGGGCTGTCCATCCACCTTTGGTGTCCACCTGGTACTGATGGTTCCTAGAAGTTGCAGCATGAACAGCAGCCACCCCCTCGGAAGCTAGTCTAGGCAGAGGTTTAGGCCAGGTTGAAGGTAACCAAAGGGCCACAGATCCACTGGTAAGTTAGCATTGAAGCATTGAAGCCTTCCCCAGATGGAATGGGCAGATGAAAACAATTTGTTCAACAGCTACGAAGGTGGCTGGAGCAGGCACTGTGGAATGCATAGGACTCTGTCAGATGTCACAGATGGCATGGTCAGCCACTGCACGCCAGGCCATCACCAGTCATTCTAACTTTTGTCTTGCCACTGTACTTCAGTGACTCAGGAAGAGAGAGTGAGACTGAGGACTTTGACATCATAAAGGGTGAACACATGGGATTAAGAGGATTAGAGGTGGCAAAAATGTAGTCCATAGCTCTCCTGTTCTCAGCCTTGAAGTGAACATTGGTACTGCTCCTTGGATGCTGAGTTGGAGTGCACAGTAATAATCAGGATAATTAATATTAATTCCTTAAAAAAGAAAAGCCTGTAACAGCTATTTTCTGGCAGTTAGACAAAGAGCCAAGTCACATGTTAAATAAATCACTCCTGCAAGAGTTGAGAATTCTTTTGCCTCCCACTCCCTGTCTCGCCTACCCCCTTCCAGCCAGAGCCTGACACACATACAGCAGGGAGGGAAACAGGCTGTTCTTTTGGGATGCTGTGGATACAGTCTCAGCTGAAGGCAGCTGGTACGGCGGATAGGGTGCCAAAGTTGGAATCAGAGAAGATGGGTTCAGACCCCTGACTCTCCATCCTCCTACCCCTCTTTATCTTTAAAATGATAGAGCCATATTAGATGATCTCTTAGGCCCCTTCCAGTCCTAAATCTGTGATCCTGTCTATTCAAAGATTAAGAGCTGAAAATGGTTGGAAATATAATTTCATCCAGTTTCCTTATTTAATAGATGAAGAGACTCAGGCCCAGGGATGCAAAACTGGAACTGGAACCCAGTCCAGTGTTAGCCAACATGTTAGCCTCCTCTCAGGGCAGGAACTATATCAAATGTCTCCCCTAGCCTGGGATCCAGCAAGGACCAATGATGGGTACCAGCTTTGAGCTCTAGAGGGCAACTCAGTATCCATAGGGGAAACCATTAGGGTGCACGTGGAGGAACAGTATACTGACAGCCACCCTGACTTCCCTGCTCTCCTTCCTATTTTCTGTGCCCTGTGTAGGCTGCCTCATTCTCAGCTAAGCTTAGGCAAGCAGGTAGGAGTACAAGCAGCATCAGTAACTAGCAAAAAGCAAGAGCTAGTAGTAACTGCTACCATCAAGGAGCCTAGGAATCAAGTCCCCAAGCACAAGGTTCTTTCAGCTCTGCACTGTTCACAAGACACATACAGCATCTTTGTCACCTCCCCCCAGAAAACTCACTGGACAACGTAAGCAGATGAAGAACACACCCTACCACCACCTAAGGGAGTATCTGGTCATATCCGGTCATCTTCCCATCTTCTCAGCCACTAACCCCCTTCTCCCTATCTGAAACAGCCCCTTTCAGAACCAGGAATCTAAAAACCAGGTCCTGCTGCCTCCCAAGCCTCCTAACCAAGAGCACAACTATATATAGGGCCCTGAGCCCACTCCAGAGCCCCATTCTTAAGAGATTCTTGAGGTTGAAGCAGCTAGGTAGTACTCTGGTCCCACACTCAGGAAGACCCAAGTTCAGATCCATCCTCAGACACTTATTAGCTGTGTGACTCTGGGCAAGTCACTTAACCCTGTTTGCCTGTTTCCTCATTTGTAAAGAAAACTGGAGAAAGAATGGCAAGATCACTCCAGCATCTTTGCCAAGAAAACCTCAAAGAGGGTCGCAAAGAGTCAGACATGACTAAACAAAAACAAAATGAGGGAGTTGGACTATATGGCCCTTAAGGTCCCCTAAATAGGGGCAGTTAGGTGGTATAATGGATTAAATGCCAGGCTTGGAATCAGAAAGACTCTTCTTCCTGAGTTCAAGTCTTGTCCTCCAACACTTATTTGCTAGTTTATCCTGGACAAGTCACTTAACCCTCATCTGTAAAATGAGCTGGAGAAGGAAATAGCAAATCACGCCAGTATCTTTGCAAAGGATATCCCAAATGGGGTCACAAAGGGTCAGACACAACTGAAAACAACTGAACAACAATTATATATTGCATTTAGTAGTGATATAAATTTTCCAAGTGCAAGAATTTATTATTTCTATTGCTGTGAACATCTCTACGATCTTTTCATGAATCCCACAAACCATAAAGTTTCCAAGAATATGCTTTGAGCTGAGGACTCAAATTGAAGTAGTCTTATGCTCACCCCTGGTATGTTAGAAGGGATGCTTGTAGTAAAGAAACATCTAGAATTCTAAAAACATCAGATATTACCTCTAGTCAATTTTTCATCTTGTATCAACAGATATTTTGGGATTTTGGAGCTTTCAGATTCCCTGCAGGCATATGATTCTATTTCACCATCATCACTACCATACGCTTTTAAAAAATACTCACTCTGAAACCATTGAGCCCATGGAATGTATTAATCCCTAGTCACCCTACTGAATCCATCACTGCATCTAGCATCTAGGACAACAGTGCCCCTGAGCCACTTTCCCCCCTCTTTTTCAAGATAATGCCAGGCAATGGTATTTAGTGAGAGTTTGTTCCTTGCCAAAGGCCAGCATCAGAAGATTGCAAACTACCTAGTCTCCCTAATAGAGCATCACTTCACCAGAAAGTTACTAATGAGTTTGCTTTTGATGAGAAGTGACTGTTGGACAACCCTGGTTTATAGATTTCTATCTTCTCCTACCCCCTCTTTTTTTAAAGCTTAATCATTGTTTCAGGCTCATTTCCAGTATACTATATAATATGCTCACCTTGCAAAATTGCCCTGGAAGGTACTATCTGACAGCTTCAGCTTTTTCCACTTGCCTCTTAAAAGGGTACATCGTGTGTCTTTTAGTCAGCTCTGGCTTCTAGCTTACTTAAATCTATAGACACTACTCTTCTGTGAAAAACAAAAACCTAGGAAAGTGGTCTCTGACTTTGTTACTTTTTCTACCTTTCCTCTATTGAACCATAGATCATACCAGGTATAGGAGGGAAGTGACCAGTTCTGTTAATAGAGGAAAAGTGATAGCAAGATATAAAAATTTCTTATGACTGGTCTGCAGTTATATCAGAATGCACTTTACTGGTTTCTAGACACAGGAAAAGTTAGAAGCCTTTGACTTTAATGTTATTTTCCACTGATGAAGCTGTGCTTGTAATTACCCAAATTTGGACCTTAGGTAGACACACCCATGCATGTGGTTGTAAAGATCAAGTCAGAATGAAGGGTAGATCAGGTTGCTTTAGTTCTCAGCCCTTGGGATGGCAGGTTGGTGGGCTGAACCTGTTCCCCTTTACTGACAGAAGACAAGTAGAAGAGATATGAGGATATAAGTAAATGGGGCAGGGCAGGGGGGAGCCTGCAGCCAATAGGAATATATTATGATCCCCATTCTCCCTAACTTCCTACCTTTAAAGGAAAAAATAAATTTGGGGGGAGAATAGGAATGAGAAGACACCTATATGTAATTTTTTGCTCAACAGTCACCAAAAAGGTACAGAAAAGGCCAAGTTATAATCCACCCAGAAAATCCAGTGTATGATCTGTGTAATTCTAGGAATGTGGACACTTCAAAGTGAAAAGCTTATTAACTGCAGACATCTGAGATCCTATCTTTTCCCTCTTCCCAGGTAAAAAGAGGTCATTATGGAGTACAAAGAACAGAACTCCTGCCTGGAGACCGTGATAACCTGGCCATCCAAACTCGAGGTGGCCCAGAAAAGCATGAAGTAACAGGCTGGGTGCTGGTGAGTACTCAATGCAGACAAAAATGTAATTCCTTAAGATGAAGAGAAAACAGAAGGGAGCAGCTATGTGGCATAGTGGATAGAGGCACTGGGAAGACCCAAGTTCAAATTCAGCCTCAGACATTTACTAGATAGGAGACCCTGGGGAAAATCACTCTATCGTTGTGTCTCTTTCCTCAACTGTAAATGGGGATAATAATAGCACCTACCCCCCAGGGTTATTGTGAGGATCAAATAATTCTAAAGTGCTTCACACAATACCTGGCACATAGTAACAGCTCTATAAATGTTAGCTGTTATTATCTGAAGAATAAAATCGAAGATATTCTCATATTTCTTTTGAATGGCCCTGATGTAGATCATCCATCCAGCATTGAGTAACCTGGAGCGTAGAAGACCTAGATTCTGGAATGTGCCCATCTTTGCCACTTATGTCTGGACAATCCCTTCATTTTCCTTAACTGAAATTCCTTAGCTAAACTTAAAATGAGATCATTTCTAAGGTTCTGTGAACCTCTAACACTTTGTGATTGATTAGAAAGTTAGTATTCCAGAAGGAAGTACAAGAAGATAAAGGTTTTACTAAATGCTTAGGAATAATAAATGAATAAAAAAGTGATGCCATTTTAAGTGTTAAAAGATCCTACATGTAACCTATTTGTGATCTCTCTAATATAAGTACTCCCTCCAGTGGTACAAATCCCAAACCCTTGCCTTCTCATCCTGTGACACTTGTTTCCATGTGGGCTCCTATAAATCCTAATTTGAAGATGTCTTCTGTACAGAATTATTTGGGAAGGTTTGCTTGTTATAGTTTCATATTTTGCGCATATCCTTGAAAAAAAGGTAGAAAAAATATTCTAGAAACAAGCAAGTAGGTATGTGGGTCAGTAGTTACTGCCCATGACTTTTTTCCTAGTCATTGATCCCCCAGAACTTCTGAAAATTGTCCCCTCTAGAATGATTTCCTCTAGGGGTACCGAGTCCAACTGTTACTTTGCTTTTTTGCTTCCCTATTTAGCACATCAAAAGTTGGGAGTGATGGTTCCACCATCAATAATGAAAAAAAATGTTACAGTAGTGGTGACAGATTGATCCCATTCATTTGTTTGTTACCCTTCCAGCTGTAAATGTAAATTAAATGATTAAGGGTAATTGGGTCTCATGTCAAGCTTTCAACCAACCTGATTTTCTATTACTTCCTTGCTATTAATACTCATTATTTTGCACTGTCCTTCTTCGTCATTTTGCCAATGTGTTTCCTATATTTGCAGTATTTCTCCATGTGGTGATCAAGTGTGTGCTGTAACAGGGAGGCATTTCTAGGTTCTTTTAGCATCCATCCCCCTTATGGCAGTTGCATTACCTAGGTGATACCTCCATAAGGGGGCAGGGAGGAATCTGTATCTGTTTACCATTTTTCAACATCAGTTAACTTATTTGAATGGGCCAAAATGAAGGTGTTGTAATTTAAGGCCAAATTATTTTCTTGAGAGGTAGCATGATACAGAAAATGCTTTGGATACTATTTCACAAGTGGTTCAGTGAAAAATTTTCACCTGTCCAGTGGAACACCCAAGTTCGTTCCTGTCCCGTCCACATTTCCTGAGAGTCAGAATGGCAGGGGACAAGGCACTGGACTTAGAGGTGTGAAGGCAAGTGTTCAAATCTTTCATCACTGTGGTGCCCTGGTCTAGTCATTTAATTGTTCTATGCTTCAGTTTCCTCATTCTTCAAAATAATGAAGCTCAATTTCTTAGTTAAATGGCAGTCGGTGAGAGCAATGGACCTCTGGAGTGAGGAAGAGCTAAGCTGAAATCCAGCCTCAGACACTTACTAGTTGTGTAACCCTGAGCAAGTCAACTGACCTATGTCTGCCTCAGTTTCCCTCATCTGCAAATCAAGAATAATAATAGCATCTACTTCCCAAGGTTGTTGGTGAAGATAAAATGAGTTAATATTTGTAAAGTGCTTTGCAAATTTCAAAGTGCTGTGTAAATATTAGCTATTATTATTAAACTTGTTGGCCTTTAAGGGCTCTTCTGGTACCCTTTATGGGCTTGAGAATCAGGAAAACTTGCATTCAAATCCTGCCTCTCACACTAGGCATGTCACCTGGGCAAGTAACTTAATCTCTGAGTCTCTAGCAGTTCTTAAAAGACTTAAGATATAGGCAGGATTTCAGCCATGTGGGAGGAGTCCGCACAGCAATGAAATCATGGGTCCTTAAGGTACTGATGTATCCTTTTTTCTTCTCTTTATTTGGTTTAATCTGGTGTTGATTTTGACCGTTGCTTTAAGAAGTCAAAATCTGAAATATATACAACCAATTCAGAAACTCCCACAATAATAGTCCCTTTTCTTGATATAATTTTATTTTCTATGATGATCCATGTTTGCTATGTCCAGTGCTTTCCCACTCTCATTAAACTATTTATGACCTTTATGTCTTCAGGGTCATGCAACATGACTATATTTTTCATCATCCTATCTTGTGCCCACATGTGTAATGAATATGAGTATTATTCAATACATTGACTTGTTTGGATCTTATCAAATTTGTCATTAAATTTCTCTCCCTCATCTTTTGCAATGTATGACAGCTGTCTTCATGGTGACCTTTTTGCTTCTCTATGTCATGTGTATTTCAGTACAAGATGACTGTGTCCCACAAAATAGGGACTTTCTTATTGTCTTTGGGTCTGCGACGATACCAACTTCACCAGCTCCTTTGATTCTCCGAGGAGAACCTGAGCTATCTTCCCATGTAACTGAAACTGTTTTTTATTCTAGTGTCATTTCTTGTGAGAACCATACTTATGTGGTTCATTCCTTCAGTCTCTAGGCATTAGAAAAGGCATTCGCATTTGGAGTACTAGTAGTTAAATTCATGTTTGTAGATGGTTTAAAAACTGATTCTTTAAAACAAAACAAAACCAAAAAAACCAGCCCTGATTCCTAGCATTCTGTATTTCCTTTTCTACCACTACGAAAGTAGGAAGCTGCATCAAGATGAAAAGCCATCTTTTTTCTCTGGGTTACCATGGCCAAAGAAATCATCACCTAATAGCCACCAGTACTGGTGATAAATCTCTCCCTGCTTAACTGGGCCACATCTTAACATGCAGGCATGGTATGTACAGGACTGGATTGAGAGCCTCAGCATATCAAAACCTGGCAGAAACCTCATGAACACAAGGCATGTTTTCACAACACAACAAAGAATCAGGATAAAATGTTTGTGGAGGAGTACCAGATTACTCAACATTAAACATGTATTTTTAGAATACCCTCTATTACACCATAACTGACCACTGTCCAACCTCGGTTTGAATACCTCCCAAAAGCCTCTTCCACTTTCAGACGGCTCAAATTGCTAAGCAAGTCTTTGTTATTATATGGAGCCAAAATTTTGCTTCTGTATAATTTTTACCCTTTGGTTCCTATTCTGCCCTTTAGACTTAATTCCCTGAAACTACATTGCAAGAATGTCAATATTTACACACACACACACACACACACACACACACACACACACACAACTTTCCATCAGGATGGAAACTGACCCAGATTATAGTCCTTAATTGTCTATGCCTCCTCATACTGGCTAATTCTCATCCTCTTTTACACTAATTATTCTATAACCAACTCAAATATGCTCGGAGTCTTCTTGAAGCTGTTACTCAAGCTATCCATTAATTTATCTATATATGGTTGGCCCAGCCTCTTTTACATTTATATCCATTTAGTGATGAACTTGGTCTATTCATCATTTTAATAAACTTCAAGAGTTTTAAAAGAAGAGTCAATGAAAACAATGAAATAGTGGCTGCATAGATGTGTAACAAAAACAGGAAATAAAAGCCCACATTGGGGAACCTCAAATGGCTTTTTCTTTGACAGGTGTCTCCTCTGAGTAAGGAAGATGCTGGGGAGTATGAGTGCCATGCATCAAATTCCCAAGGACAGGCCACTGCTTCAGCAAAAATTACAGTGGTTGATGCCTTACATGAAATACCAACCAAAAAAGGTATGGAATTCTCAAGCCAATTGACTTAAGTGCTTCTGCTAATAAAAGAGGATTAGATGATATGTAGTAACAGGTAATGGTGATTCATTAACAGCTTTCTTTAAAAAGGGATATTTTCCTAACACCCGCTATGTGGTGGTTCTAATGTGTACATTTTGATGTATGGGTAACTAAATACCCTAAGAATTACTTAGCTGCCTTCCTCTCCTCACCTTCCATTCTCAAGTACCTTATTACTGACACGGGTGACAGCTATCCTCTGTTCACTCAGATTTGCAATCTCACTGTCATCTTTAACTCCCCTCTCCTTCAAACCACATTTCCAATCAATTGCCAGATCTTAATCAGTTTCTCTCTCCATAGCATTGTTCTTCTCCTCCCCACCCAAACAATCACTAGAGTGATTTTTTTGCCTAATGTGCAGTGACTCCCTATTACCTGAAAATGTAATAAAATTCTTTCATTTAGTATTTAAAACCCTTCACAACTTGACCCAGCCCTGCCTTTCCAATCTCCTTACACATGGATCACCTCCACACACTCTGTCAAGTCAAACCTCACCTTCTAGATGAAGACCTCCTTCCTGATCTTCCTCTCCCTTTGCATCTATTTTTATATGCACATGTTCCCTCCCCTATATTACATGTACTTCAGGGCAGGACAGTTACAATTTGTATCCACAGATTATTGATGTTTGTGATTCAAATAACCGACTTGATTTTTTAAAATACTTTTTTCCTTCAAGTTTGTATCTTCTTAGCATAGCATTTTCCATATTTATTAAGCAGCTTAAGTTATTAGTGGTAGATTTCCAAAACACCTCACAATTCCCCTGCCCCTAGGGTACATCCTCTGTCCTTTGAGGGAAAAACCAATATGGAGGAATGAAAGCATATGAAAGAGGAAAAACACCTACAGAATCTAGTTCTAGACTATATATTGTGACTAATTCTCTTCTAGAAAGATCCTAAGAGGAACCTGCCGTAATGAGGGTCTTCCTTTTCCCTAAAATTGTACACACCTTATTTTCTTAGTTAAAAGTCATGAAATAGTAGCTAATCCCCCCCCCATCTTTGTCACAAATAGCCTCTACAAGGTATGCCTATATAAACAAAATGATTTCCATAACACTACGGTAGCTAATTAACATTTGCTATATTCCTTAGCCTAGCAAAGTCTGAAATGACCTTTACTTAACCCTAGAATAGGAATAATGGAATCCTGCTTTTCAGCCGCCTTTCCCAGATTGTGCCACTTAAAGGATCACTTAACTGCAATAGGAAAAGAGATGACAATAAAGATCTGCTTAGTTAATCAAGAGTTCTACAGTTACATACAGACCATCCTAGCAACAAGACTACCTTCCTTATCAGAAATTATAAATTATAAAATAGAAATGGTTTCTAGTCTTGCATACATTTGGTACATCTCTTTACTTGGTGATTTGTAGGTCAGGTTTCCACTCTTTACATCTGATCATTCCAAGAACTCTTAAGTGGAAATGAGAGCTCATTCAACTGTGCATGTTTGCTTCTGTCTTGCTGTTGTTAGTATTCATAACTGATTTTTATGTTTTCTTTTTTAAACCAGATGAAGTTGCGGACCAGTGAAATCCTGCAGTCTTTTATCAGGACGCATAGCTTAAAACAGTCATGGAAAAACTATGGTTACTTTTGTCCAATAACAAGTTTCTTTTAATCTAATCCACTAACCCTTTACACTATATTCATTGGTGTGCAAACATACCTTCTACATAGTATGAAATAAATGATACACCAAGTCTAACTATAAAACTTTATTGTCTATTTACAAAAAAAAAAAGGTGTCATTAAACAAAACCTTGCACTTACAGTACTGTATATAAGAGGCTTATTTTTGTTTTGTTTTTTTCCTCAATGCATACCACTTCTGCTAAAACATTAAAGAACCAAATAACAGCATGATGGTATTCACAAATGATTTAGCTTACATTTACTTGAAAGTTTTTTGGTTTTTTTTTTTTAATTTCTAAACACTCATCATTCGAGGAGCAATGCTCATAGACATCAATTCCTGGAAAAGGAGTTTACAAGCATATGGCATTCGAACCAAAGAAATCTGAAAAGAAAAAAATAAAACTGTAATTAGTGACATTAAACAATTAAATATACCATTGATATTTAAGACAGGGTCAAAGTAAACTGGTTCATTGTACAGAACTTGCACATAAAGTCTGTATGTACCTGAGTTTTATTACGACAACCTCTGCACTCATATGTATGTGTCCTGGTGTTAGCTATTGCCATTATTCCACAAAGATTGCATACGTGAACTTGATATGGATCTGATGCTTCAAATAATCTTTCCCTTAGAAACTGGGCTGCACCATGAGCAATCTGACAGTCTCGTTCCATTTCTCCAAAACGTAGGCCACCATCACTGACAAAGAAAAATAATAAGTATCTATATTAAGATACTGTCAGGATTAACGGTAAAAAGTGTCCATCTAAATGACAAGTTATTAATAAGGTGGACCAAAAAGTTTTTATACCCTTATTATTCTTCTGGGGAAAAAAATAGCTATCACTTACAACATAGCTCACAAACATGTAAGAATTACTCCTTATTAAAACTGTAAGGAAAAAAGCTAACAACACAATTTTACAAGCAATAACTGCTCTCAGTACTTTAAATACTATTTACATGTAGCCAAGCCAGCAGTTTATCTCTTTGGTGTCACACCAAAGACATCACTTACCTTTTCAAATAGGTCATGCAACACAATGAATACAGAACCATTTGTATTAACCCCATATTTCTGCCTACATTAAAACCTTTACAAAAAGTACAAATATCTCCCTACCGAGATCTACCCTCCATGGGTTGTCTATTAAGGATCTGAATAGGCCCTCTGGCACGGGAATGAATCTTATCATCCACCATATGCTTCAAACGCTGGTAATAAGTGGGGCCAATAAAAATTTGAGATGTGATTTTTCGACCAGTAAATCCATTGTACAGGACCTGAAACATACAAGGAAATCCTGAAGCACAGACTTAAAGGTACATTTCACAAGTTGAGAGATCAAAATGTAGAGAGAGCATTAATGTTGGGGATATCATACCTCATTTCCTCTGAGATGGTAACCATAATCAGATAACAAATTAGAAATCTTCTGCACATTAACAGCATCATTAAATGGTGTGGCATCACCAATTTCACCTTTGTTAGCTGATACCTTTGGAAAAACAGAGTTACTTCTTTAAATTCTGCTCCCCCATCCTTTAAGGTAATTTTTTAAATGTACATTTAATGGAAAGGCTCTTTTCCATAAAGTATCATAAGGAAAGATTTCCTACTTAATATTCAGGGTGCTGAAAATCATAACCTCTAGTGAGAATGGTTTAGCTTTACAGACACAAAAAAACAATTTCCCTAACAATAAAACTACTTTAAACCAAGTGGACCACAGATTTAGAGTTGAAGCTTTCAACTTCAAAGACATGTATAAAGTAGAATGAGACTTTGACAAAGTTTTTAAAACATTCCTTCTGCAAATTTATCAAAGTTTTAGAATACAGAAAATTTAATTATGATTTTGTAAATAAAATTCACTTAGGAATTAAGCAAAGCCTTCCCACACTTTAAAAATTCTGAAGTTGAAAACAGGAAAGGTGGCAGATTATAGACTTATTCTCCCGAGTCAAGGATGATAGTGACAAAGCTAGGTACCTTAGATATCTGATATTCCTTACCTTCCCTTGAAGACATTCAATCAAGTGACCAATAGTCATACGAGAAGGGATGGCATGGGGGTTTATGATGATATCAGGGGTGATACCCTCACAGGTAAAGGGCATATCCTGAAAGGAGAAATATAAAAATAAGGAGAAAAATAGGTAGGTTTTCAGGACTTATTTTTAGCATGCCTCATTTATTTATAGCATGCCTCATACCTAAGGAGAAAAATAAGTCCTGAAAACCCCATTTTAACTACTTAATAAAACTCAAGACCACCGCCCCATCTCTATTTATATGACCTAAAATTTGCCTAATGTTCACATATTCACTTGTGCTGATATAAAGCTTAATTTTTACCTCCCGTTTGACTTTTTTTTTTTAAGTCAAATTTCACCCAAGTCTCAGGGGAAGAAAGAAAAGAAAATGGCTACCTCTTGCCTGTACTGGATACCACAGGTACCCTTCTGACCATGCCGACTGGCAAATTTGTCTCCAATCTGTGGGATTCTAACAGAGCGTACCTAAAGTCAAATAAAAACAGCCCTCAGTTAAGTCCATAACTACCAGTTTCCTTTCTGTTCTGCTTACACAGATAAAGATGTACTCACCCTTATTTTGCAAAACTTATATCCTTCCTGGTTTAAGGTCACCATCACTTGATCTACAATACCAGTCTCACTAGTTCTGAGGAAAGTGCTACAGTCTCTCTTGGTGTAACGTCTATTTGTGCTCTCCAGTTCATCCTCATTTTCAGGCAGAGTTACTGTTTTGCCAATAATAACGTCATCTCCTGATACACGGACACCAGGAGCTATCAAACCATCATCATCTAACTTGTCATAGATAGCATGCCTCATACCTACAAAATAGACAAAAAATCCTTCTGAAATTGTCCCATGTGTGAAAGATAAAACACAGCATATGTAGATTATTTTATTTTCAAGTCAAAAAGGTGGCAGAAATCAACACCACCACCACTAAGGTTCTGTGTTCATATAGTACCTCTATTCTAAACATCTACTTCACTTTGAAACAATATTACATAAAATAGATCAGTAATAAGGAAGCCAAACTGTTTTCAACTTGATATAGGCTTATCATGTGATCTTAGGTAATTCTCAGTAAGTTTCCTGAGCTGTACATGGTATATAATATTAGCCCTGAAGAACTGTTAGGCTTCTCAAACCCAAGCTCAGTGCCACATCAAAGTAACAATACTTTTAATAACAGTTCCAGCATCTTTTTAAATTTGACCATAACTATACTGTTCTCTGGAACATCTCATACATACATAATCCAGCTTAGGATTCATTGTACAAGTACAGATTTTTAAGTGTCAATATGATTTTTTTTTTAAACGAAGTCATTAAATGTTAGATATTATCCCATTACCTCTTTTTAAAAATTTGGAAGTTATAGCTTGTATATGACTAAAATTAAGACAAAATTCCATAGCCACATAAAAATATCAGTCTCAATACTTGAGGCATGTCGAATACTGATATAAATGGAAAAACTGAGGTAAAATGTACATTAGAGAATGGAACTTTAAAGCTTAAAGATATCAATAAAACATTGTCTTCTGATGTTTCTCAAATTTCCCCATAATACAATACCCAACTAACAGTATGTTATGAACTAAATACAAATAATTTTGGTCCAATTCACATTTTATAGAACATATTCAAATTTTGGGAAACAAGTCACGTGGTACAATCTAAAATACAGTGACCTAAATAACATGAAGAAAAATTCAATGATCTACAATGAATTCTATAGTTTTTACACATTGGCCTCTCTTACCCTGGCATGTTTCACGTGTTGGTTTTTCAAATACCTCTTCTTGATCAAATCCTTTCTTAGATTCCTGCTCTTTGTAAGACCGATAAAAAACTGACCTGAAAAATAATATACATATGCTCTAAGGCAACTTCTCTGCAGATATAGTAGAAACGTGTGACAGACTCCATTTAATGATCAACTTTAAAGTAATTATCACTTCATAAAAATGGTAAAGAGAATAATTTCAAACCTAAAATGGCTCTCACAGAATCAACACAAGATGCCACTTCAAAATCAGCTTTTCCCTTAGAACCCAATGCCACTTCATCACACTAGGAGTCACCTGACTACAAATAACACTAGTATTCACCATCACCTGAAAGAATCATTAAGCCACTGTCTTTCTATATTGAAAAATTCGTATTTTGTACATATGCCTCATTCAGCATCATCCTTTGTATGTGATGCAATGGCTTCGAGATAATCCACAAAACCTCATGAATGAAAGCAAAAGACCAAAATGTTTCAACAGGTAAATTTTCACTGTGTATGATGGCTAAAAATGGAGATAACTGCTTTCAGATTGAACTTTAAAGAAACTAAATATGAATTTCAAGGTGAGATGTTAGCTAGAACCATAAAAAAGAAACAAATCAAAAAGACATCTTTAATACTTCCCTCTGTTCATGTTTAACAAATTTTACAAAAGCTGACCTGAAAAAACCTCTATCAACAGCAGAGCGGTTCATGATAACAGAATCTTCTTGATTATATCCAGTGTATGATGCAATAGCCACAATCGAGTTGATACCTGAAATATATTAGATCCACACACTTAAGATTAAGGTATGAACCACCCACAAAAGAACAATTTTATTTAGAATCCATTGCATTTCTTCATATTTTCCAGAATGCTATCTTACAGGGTAGTACACATCTAAACATCGATATTCTGATTAATGCAATGATTTGGCTAAACAGGTTTTATCCTTTTTACCCACATTCTGTCAAGCAATTGTGTTGACATGAAAATGTCACCAATCCTAACCCTGGTTATCTCCAGTCCAGCTGCTACTCAAGGACAATCTTATTATGATCACTACCAGTCCAAACCCATTTTCTTTCAGTCTCCTGATTCCTTTCCTATGGCACTGCAAAAGTTTTTCAGAGCCCTGGCCTTTATGCATTACCAAAAACTATGAACATTAATTATCAGGGGGAAAAAAGCAAAACAACAATATCCTGTATAACTGGTTTTTCATATTCCAGCTAAGTAAGAAATCTTGTTTTTATTTGTTTAAAAAAATTGGGTTAGTGCAAAAGTAAACGAAAAGTTCATTCATCCTTTGCTGGGGATGAGGTACCACAAACTGATCTCTCAACAGTACAGGAGTTAAATGGTGCTGGCGACTACCCAAGAACACAATGCTTCTTACTGCTAAAGGCAGTAAGATACTCTGAGAAACAAGCCTTGAAGCCCCAGGCTTTCAAGAGGTCTCCGGGCAGGAAGAGAGATTAGGGGTAAGGGGAAGACAGTGGGATGTCTTCATATGCTACCATTGAGCCACATGCTACCATTGGTATGCATCATAAGCTGCTGATTCTTGCATTAGTAGAGCTTAATTCTAATCAAATATTCCTCCTGTACTGGCACCATAAAAGATGTTACAGTGAAAATACTACAGTAACGTTTCTTTCATCAATCTGAATCCCAAAAATACCCTTCATTATCAGAAAATCTGCTGATAAAGGTAGAAATAAAGAAGGCATAGGGATATATTCTAAGAGGTTAGAGTCCGTCCCTCCCCTTAAAACAGTGGGCTGTGGCTCCCCATTACTAACAAATTACATGGGGTGGAATACTCCTGCCTCTCGTGACAATCCTCCCCACTCCATGGCAAAGGCCACACAAAGGTTCCACCTGGGTGAACAGACCCTTAGGAGTCTTAAAGCCCTTCCCTTAGCCAATCCTAGGCCTACTGGCTACTGTGACTTTATCTAAAAAAGCACCGCTGTTTTAGATGTCCTCTCTGTCACACTTCCCACTTGGGCCACTACCACCCCTAAGCTAAACCTAAGATAAAAACTTTTTATGGTTTGTTCTAAACAAAGGCCAACGCTGTTAAAAGGAACTTTGTAACCAAAGCATTTGTTCATTAATTTTCACTGTATACTGCAATATTATGTCTACCAAGAAAGAAAATCTGTGAAAATTAAAGACAAGCATAAGAGAGACATGAAAGAGAAAAATAAGAATTAAAAGATCAAAAAGGCCTAATGTTCCTGCCTGGAATAATTCCTGGTCTGCTTTAGCCATTACTCCAAATGGCCCTCTATATCAAGAAAAAGGAAGGGATCTTTCAAAGTCCTGCCAATTATCCTGCAGTTCTACATACTTCTAATTCCAGAGAAGAAAAATACTTCATCAAATCATACTCTC
This sequence comes from Gymnobelideus leadbeateri, assembly GCA_011680675.1. Taxonomy (NCBI): domain Eukaryota; kingdom Metazoa; phylum Chordata; class Mammalia; order Diprotodontia; family Petauridae; genus Gymnobelideus; species Gymnobelideus leadbeateri. The sequence goes on from WOXC01011306.1 coordinate 194,259, forward strand.
CAAATATTTTTTAATAAGCAGAGTTATATCCACGGTCAAGGGCATGAGATTAGCGTTGAAAGAATACTAGATTCTTCAGTACAACAGTAACCCCTTGTGGAGGACTTGGTAAATTAACAATTCTAGCAATAGATTTTCCTATCAAAATGCTATAGTCGCTGCACTAACCAAAAGGCTGGGCCATTTTGAGTTCAACACAAATTGACTACAGTTAGCTAACTAAAAGATTATTATCTAGACTTAAGTTCAAGTGGACAATGATGTCAAAGAAATATACACCTCACCTTACATTTTGGGGGTAATAAACTAACATACCTGCTGGCAGCTCTCTAAATCGTAGATACTCCATGGACCGTGTAGTCACAAGAGGCTTTTGAGGATAATAGAGCACATGAGCCAATGTGTCCATACGAACATGAAAGTTGGTGATATAAACACCCATCGCCTGTTTACCCATAGCAGACTGATATGTGTTTCTAGGAGACTAAAGCAAAAAGATGCAGTCACTAAAAAATTAAAGCATACAAAAGAATGTATACTATAGATGGAACTAGATCCATCTGGTAATTTGTCCAGTAAAGCAAAAAGCATTTCTTTTTCCTTAAATGTTAATGAAATGGTACATTCAAAATCAAAGAATATTTCCCCTGAAAAGACAGCAATTATAGTTATTAAGAATTAAGCATGGGGCAGCTAGGTGGCCTAGTGAATAGAGTACCAGGCATGGAGTCAGGAGGACTTAAGTTAAATCCAGCCTCAGACACTTAATATTTACTAGCCATGTGACCCTGGGCAAGTCACTTAACCCCAGTTACCCTGCCTTCCCCTCTCAAAAAAAAAAAAATGAATTAAACACAACAGTTAAGATATTAATACATTCGTAATAGTATAAAAAAGAGACATAAACAGCAATCACTATTGAACACCAAGCTTCATTACTCTACAAATATATTGTAAATAAGCATAGTCAGTGTGTACAAGGTATTTCTGACTTTTTTCTTCTTTATATTATTTCATGCAAAACTTTCCAAATGTCTATCCACTGCACACACTACTCATTCTTTATGAAAATGTAATGTCCCATTACACTGATGTATCTCAACCTGCTGGGCTATTTCCCAATCCTTGACATTTAAGAATACCAACCTAAGTATTTTCATACAATTTTTTTTCTTTTTAATTATTTCCTTGGTACCTAACACCAATATTGAGATTACCCAATCAATACAACTGACAAATCATATGGCTTTTGTTAAATATTGCTAGATTATTTTCAAATGTGCAATCATAAAATACAGGCATACCTGTTTTCTCAAAGCCCTCAAAATATTGTTTTATCATATTTATTTATTTCAGCTAAATTAAGGGATGCTGGTATCACATTCTGATTATCAATAATTAAATAATGGAAGTTTTAAAAACTAGAATATTTTCCCAATATTTTGCTATTTTTGTTTCCTCCTTTGTAAATTCATAAACATCACTATCTAACCTTCCCCCTCCCTTCCACCCCTCTATTGACTACATATTATCCTGATGAACTTGTGTCCATTCCCTGTATATTCTGGAAGTCAATCATTTACCTAACAAGTTTACTGGAATATTTTCTCATAGTGTTGCTTTTCTTTTTATCTTTGTTTTCCTGTATTTAAATGTTTTTAAATTTTAATAAAATCAAACTCATCAATCTTGTCTAAGAATTTCTTCCACTACTCCAGTAATCCACATTTGGAATAAGCATAATATTAAGTTTCTCTTATAAGTTTTTTTATATTTACTTGTAAATTCATCTGGAGTTCACTGTGGGATATGATTGGAAAAAGATATAAATTTCTTTTTCTCCGTAACATTATCCTTTCCCCAACAGTACTATTGAATAATAATTCCTAAAAATATACTCTCTTAATCAGAAAGGATTTTTCTCAAAACCAGATCACTGTAAACCAGTCTCACATTTTATTATATTTTCCCACCTTGCTTATTATAATTCCTCAAGATTATACACTATGAGATAAAAAGTACTACTAACCTGATTGTGATCAGGAAAAGGAATAATAGATGCACACACACCAAGAATCATTGATGGGTGAATTTCACAGTGGGTATAAGTAGAACAATAAGCAACTCCCTTCTCCTGTAAGTCATCTGGAGTCATGGCAAGCATCACAGTTTCTTCTTCCAGGGTATCAATATATTCCACCACTCCACTGGCCACAAGATCTTGCCAACTGAAAAATTTAAAAAGTTGCCCAAATTCTTTATAGTTCCTAAAATCCTATATACATTTGTAATTTGTACTTAACAGGTTTTATCATCTTTACTTTTAAATATATCCTATTAAATCTGAACATGATAGAAAAACACTAATGTGAAATGTGTTGTTCAGTCATTTCTAATTCTTCATGACCCCATTTGGGGTTTTCTTGGCAGAGATACTGGAGTGTTTTGCCATTTCCTTCTCCAGCTCATTTTACAGATGAAGAAACTGAGGCTAACAGAGTTAAGTGACTTGCCTAGGGTCACCCAGCTAATAAGGGTCTGAGGTCACAGCTGAACTCAGATTCCCCTGATTCTAAGCCCAGGACTCTATCCACTGCACCACCTAGCCACCCTAATGCAGAAATACAACTGTTAAAGTCCATTGTTTAACAAAAGCATAATTCCCAAATGCAATCATTCAAAATATACACGTTTTCCTCCTTAAATCCCTACCTGTAATTGTTATATTCGCGTTCTTTTAACTGATCAATGTGCCTCTTCTTCAAAAGTAGCTTTTGTTTTTCAACAATTAAAAGCGGTCTGCAAATTCGGCCTGCATCTGTATAAATCCGAATCTCTCTCTCTCGGATATCTCTGATCATAGAAACCTGTTTTTTTAAAAATAGAGAAGGATGATGCATTTGTATTTTCTCTATGTCACTAGGATTTAGTTTAAAAAAAAAAAACACAGGACAATATCACACAAAATTCCGAAGGCAACTAGTTTGGAAAAAAAAAGAATTCATCTAAGTTGTCATTTTCAATATGCATATGATAGACACTAAATGTAAAATAAATCCCAAATTTGTGTTTATGTGGGTAAAAAACTGCACTTGATTAATCAGAGAATGTTGTCCAAATTAATGCCATACAACTAATAAATGAAACATTTCTTCTAGAATAGCTAAAGTAACCAGTAGCACAATTTCATTTTTTGCCTTCTCAAAGAAAATACAAAGGAGTTCCAAACTGTACATGGTGCACAATACACCTGATACACAATACACCATTCTACAATCTACGGAAATCCTTCACCTTCCTAGTCCCAAGCTTCCCTCTGTCATATTTATCTATTAAAAGTGAAAGGATATAAGGCAAATGTCTTATATATCAATATGCTTGGAATGATGTTACTATTAACAAAAACTCATTTACATAGTGTCTTAAGATTTAAAGAACTTTTCTCACAGCAACACTGAGGAAAGCAGTTTTTTATCCCAGTTTACAGATGAGGAAACTAAGGCAGTGATCAATAGATTCCTGGTCAAGACTCACCCTCACAAGCCACTAGGGTCTAAAACAATGACATTTAAGAACACTGTAAGATTAGTGAAGATCTAGTGTAGCTTTGGAGATTCACTCAAAGCTAAGCATCAAAGAATCAGATATCATACCTAACATCTGAGATAGCTTAATGGTATTCTGATTTCCCATAAAAAAAATTTGTCTTTAATACTAAGGAGAGTGTAAAACCTGCTAAAATGAGAAATGTGACTTATCAAAAGATCCCAAGTCTTGGCAAATTATACATTGCCAAGATGGAGTAAGATTTTCTTGTTAGAGGAAAGATATAATCAGCTGTGCCTGACCAAAAGGACTCAAGTTTCTGCCTTAAGGAAATTATGTGATCTTCTGTAAGGACCAGGTAATTTTCATTTGCAAAGCATCTCCATAAAAGTGTCAAGAAGTCAAATGCACGACTGTAACTGCAGATAAAACAAATTCACAGGCCTCATAGGAAAAAGCATATACTGACTAAATGAAGTACATCTTAGATCCCTTCTATAAAGCATGTGTTCGGTCAGAGAATCTCAATTCTACTTTGAAAAATAAAAGTAGAGTGCCTACAGAATTCCCATATTTTCTCCCAATTTGTGAGGGAGTATGTCTCTGGTAAACAGATAATATCTTTGCTCCCTCGTTCAGGACACTATATAGTAAGCCATTAAAGTTGATTGGTAATAAACCTACTCTGCATTCCTAGGAAGCATATAATACTCAGACGTAGTTTTAAAATCAGAGAAAAGAAATCCAAATCTGGTTCACAGAGGGTGGAGGAGTTGTATTCTTAGCATTCAAATGACATAAATGAGAATAGGTTGCCTTCCTGGCATTAAAATCATGTTAAGCTCTATTAAGGCCAGGATCAATTGCATCTACAAGTATTTCACAAATAGAATTACAATTCATCTATTACGTGCATAATGCATTGACTGAAAATCTAGACTGAGAGAGTCCAATTAATGTTTCTGAGTGAAAAGTTTCCATTTGGATTAAGGGAAACCTATTCAAAGAAGTCTATGGAAAAGTTAACTTTGGCTAATCATATGAATTACTTAAAATAGCCTATCTAAAGCTGAAATCTCAAATTCAAGAACCTTACTTCTGAGACAATGATATCCATCTGGCGTCGCAATTTCCTTAGGGTATTCATAAGCTGTTCAGGATCTTTATGTATTCCAACCCAGCAGCCATTAACAAAGATCTTGGTTGCACTAAAATTAAAGATTTTAAAATGCTGTATATAGTTACTCCTTATTAAGCAAAATTCATAGAACTACCACCCCCAATAAATTATCATACGAACTCGGCAATAGCAGCAGGAGAAATTTCTTCTAAATTTTCCATACTCCATTCTTCCAAAAACTCTAAAATTGGAGAAGGCTGAGATCCGACAGAAATATAAGCCATCAGGGCTAAATTCTTCACAAGTCCTACTGCATGGCCCTTTAAAAAAAAGAGGTCATTATTTTAACAAAATCCATCAAAAATCTATTTCAAACCTTTTTTACTCAGTTTAATGTTCCAATCATATTTACTCTTAACCATAGCATTTATAAATCTTAGAACTGAGATGCAGGGCGGCGAGGTGGCGTAAGAGCGCCGGCCTCAGAGTTGGGATGACCCGGGATCGAAACCGGCCTCAGAAAATGAGCACCCACACGTAAATAATGACTAGCCGTGTAACCTTGAGCAAGTTACTTAACCCCAATTGCTTAAAAAAAAAAAAAAAACCTGAGATGCAATATCAAATGAATTTTAAAAATAAGAATATGTTAAATTAATGATGAGCTGGACTGATGTTTTGAAATATTACCTCTGGAGTCTCAGCAGGACACACCATTCCCCACAATGTATTATGCAACTGTCTTGGCTTTGCTAATTTACCATCTCTACCAATTGGTGAGTTCAAACGACGCAAGTGAGAAAGAGTAGATGCAAAAGTCAGACGGTTTAATACCTGGGGAAATGAGTAAATTTAGTAAAGTTAAGCTCAATTCTTCCTGTAATCATCTTCTGTCAAATACTACAACAAGCTAAATTTGAAGGCATATGTCAGTAAGGGTTTGAAATTTCAATTTTACTTTATCTAGCTTTTAATACCAGAGCTTCCCAGAATCTGTATCTTATGGCTGGGAATAAGGGAAAAGGAAGTATTCCTGGAAATAGTGGCTGGTTTCTGAAGGTTGAACAGATTACTTTAGTGTATATAACATGCCAGTCAACAACATGCAAAAAATCTTATTGGACAACTTTGGTTAATCTATTTCAATTTTTCTATGAAATTTTAACAAATACTAGCAATATATCAACAAACTTTTCTGCATATATCCTCACTTCTTAAGCAAATTTTTAAACATATTGTCAAAGGAAATGATCATTTTTAAGAAAACAGACATGTTCAATTTGTTTGAAGTTTTTGAGCAATTTTCCATCACCAGTCCTATGAGGCAGCTATTGTTACTACATATACACTGAGCTGATACTTTGAAATACTCTTAAAAGTATAAGATAACAAGAGATACTTAAAATAACTGAATATCCAGCAATTAACTTCTAATTTGGGGGTTTTTTAAATACGGACAATATATTTTAATGGGGACTATTTTCTCCTCATAAGTGTTCTAATTTATTCAAAATTATACTGAATAAAATGAACACCAAAAATTAAGATTTTCTTTGCAATAATAAGCAACTAACAAATAGATCACCCAATTTAAAAGTCTCTAATGATTTCCCACCTGGAAAAAAAAATGCAGTATTTATAGATGAACAGTCCAGAAAAATAAATTCATGTAGGAATTACTAGGATTCTACTACAAATTTTAAAGTTAAACTAGAAGTTACGTTTGTGAAAACTTTACCTGAGATACTCCAGCTCTAGCCTGGTGAGCTTTCTTTTGATCGCCCCAGTTCCCAGTAGCTAAAGAATATTTTAAGCCATCTGATATGATCCTTGTTTTAATTGCCAACTCCAAGTTGAAGTCCTTGCCTCTATCAATAAATTTCTGTGCATATATCCTCACTTCTTTAAGTAAATTCTTAAACATGCTGCCAAAGAAAGTTATTTTAAAAAAATATTTATCATACTCACATGTCATATATCTGTCTAAGCACACAAAAATCACTGGCAAAAGTAATATAGTCTAGAATTATTTACCACAAACAGCATAGAAATTATTTTATTAAGCTTTGCTGGGTAAAACACACACACACACACACACACACACACACACACACACACACACATCATGGAGCATGTTCCTCTGTTTCTGTGCTTTTCATAAGAGGATCAAAACAGTTCTGCTCCTATGTCATGACTCATCTAATCTAGTAGTTTGGTTTTTTTCTGTAATTCTTACCCTCTAAACAAAAATGCAAGCAGAGGACCAGCCAGATCCAGTCTCTTGTTTCCATAGTGATCTCTGTCGTCAAGTTCCCTTCTTCCCAGAGCGGCCAGAAGTAATCTGTGAACCATATACCTACAACCAAAAAGAACCCCAGGTTTCTTTCTTTTTTCTTCAGGATAAGAGAACATGGAAAGCATTTAACCCCAAGATACCGTATAGAGTTCACAACTTCTTTAGACACATAACTGCAGAAATTTCAACTGGACATTTTTTTCACCTTGAACAAAAACTGCTCTTTTTATGCAAGGCATAAAACAAAAACAACAACAACAACAACAACAACAACAACAACAACATACCCTAAGAAATAGGCTTTTTTTGTTTCACAAAAGTCACTGACACCAACATGAGGAAGCATTTCTTTTTGTAAAACTTCTTTAGCATATTTAATTCTCTTTTCCTTAGTAACACCAGGCTTTGCTCCTCTTGAGCCAATAAAATTGAGTGCAACATTCTGTTCCTGAATGACAAAAGCTTCATCCAAAGAAGGTTTGACCTTTATATTAAAAAATTAAAACAATAATTACTTTCAATTCAATATCCCACACCTCAAATAAGTCCTTACCACCCAGTTTATTCTTTATTAAATATCCTTAAATCTATTCTAGACTTTAAAATATAAAGTAAATCATAAAATCAGTTATGTAAGTTGGATAGGCCCTTGGAAATCCAAGTTCTTAGATAAATTCTAACAATTAAAACTTCCCTTGAAAAAAGTACCAGGAGCTGCACTTTTTAGAAGCTTTCAATGAGGAATGGCAAAATAAAAATTTTCAAGAAATAAAAAATATTAGACTAGTTAAGTATGTTTTCTCTGCCATCAAAGTTACAACTTTAAGGTCCTGGGATTGGATGTACCCTCTGAGAGAATAGTGAGAGCCAAAAAATGACAACATTCCACCAACTGGAGTTCTTCGTTTATCTCCAGTTATGTTCTGTGATTGGTACACACTGAATTTAACAAATATTAAGTACTTGTTTCTGTCAACATTATATCATGAAAATTAATATTTACAATGCTAATAACCCTGAGGCAAACCTGATGTCAGAGTAAAAAAGGTTAAATGGTAGTTATTTTACTGTTCTCTCACTAAGAGAAGAATGCAGGCTAGGGAGTTTCAGAAATTTTTACAATAACAAGGGTTAAAACAAACTGAAGATTCATTAGAAATCCTCAATTAACTAGAAAATTAAGTTAGCCAAAACCCACCTAATACCTTCGTGTTCAGGTTTAAAGTGATTTTGCAATGCCTTTCAATAGAGTAAATGAGCAAATGGATTTGACGTTCACATACCATTTCCATCATCTCTGGATCTTCAAAATCATAAATAATATGTTCTAAGATGTCTCTGTCAGATACAAAACCTAATGCTCGAAACACAATGATAATGGGAACTTCTTGCTTGATATACGGTAAAGTAGCTACAATCCGCTGACCAATTGCACTCTTCTTTGCACCCTACGAAAGAAATAAACAGCACACACAAAAGTACATAAATATCCTTCTAAAAAAATTATTTAATACCTCCCTCTATGCATTTCATAAACACACCTCCCACACAAAGAGTAGGATTCAGATCAGCTCATACTGGGCTCACAATTTTCCACATCTGGGTTAGGCCAAAATTGCTCAAAGACAAAATCCCCATAGCCTCACACACCTTCCCACCAAGGTCCCCTCAGACCTGCACAATAGTGAGGTGCACTCTGGCTGTACAGGAATTAACTACTATCCCACATTTACATCTTCTGTGGGTGAGAGGGAATGGGGAAGAAATATGCCCAGAAATGAAAAACAAATGTTAACTCAGTGCTTCTGTTAATGCTCCATACCTGTCCTCCTCTTGCAAGCATGCTAACCCATATAGTACTTGTGGGTCGAGAAGAATTCTCCAGACATGACCTACATTCTCCTGTATATGCATATTTGGAATCTTTTTTGGCAAACACATATACTGTGTTTGTTGCCATTTTCTCTTGGGCAATCAGAACCTATATAGAAGATGGGGGAAAAAACCCTAAATGTTAACCACAAAACACATTAACATCCCTAATATAGAAAAAAAAAAGCATCCAAATTTCCATGTTTAGTCTATGATAATATAGTACAGGAAAATAATACTGTTAAGGGTTTTCGCTGTCTTTATTCTAAAAATTACTATAGCACTTTATTGAAATATTTAAGTCAATCTCCACAAGATATTCACGTTGTATGAAACTCTAGGCAGATGTGCATTTAAATACAAGGTGCTGTTCTAAATATCAGGTGTATTTTCTAGACACTGAGGCAAAACTTTAAGCTAGTTTAATTCTAGCAACCAAATTTCCCATGCCTCTACCAAGATTCCAATACCTAAGGTTTAATACTTGTACAATACTGTATTTTTCCAACTTTAACTTCTGTTATTTGTCATTTTATTTAAAATATATACCAATGTTAATTTATATAAAGAATTGCTCATTTTACCTTTTCTGATCCATTAATAATGAAATAGCCACCAGGATCAAGAGGGCATTCATTTAATTCACAGAGATCACGATCAGTTAAACCATTTAGCAGACAGTATGTTGAACGAAGCATAATTGGAATTTTTCCTATAAACGTTTTTTGATGCTGTGTCTGAAGTTGCTCTTCTCCCTCTTTAATAACTGTTTTTGTGATATCCACATAAAGAGGGGCAGAATACCTTTGAAAATAAAAACAAAGTGAACTTTGTCTTCTTTTCTCTTTTTTAATCTGTTACAAAGGTGCCTAATGGTGTACCGAACAGAGTGACTGTGAGCGAAAACCTGAGTCAAATCCTTTCTCAGACACTAGTTGCGCACCTCTCTTAGTCTAGGCTCCCCCATTTATAAACTTGAGATAATAACACCACCACACACTTGTTTGTGGGACTGTTGTAAAGATCCAATGTTCTTCTTTTTTTTTTTTTTTGGAGGGCAATTGGGGTTAAATAACTTGCCCAAGGTCACACGGCTAGGTTTTTGTTTGTGTGTGCACTAAGTGTCTGAGGCCGGATCCGAACTCAGGTTCTTCTGACTCAAGGGCTGACTCTCTACTCACTGCGCCACCTAGCCGCCCCTAAGATCCAATGTTCTTATGCTATATAAATACCACGCCAAGGTGGGAGTGGAGAAGGTGGAATGTCTACAGTGTGTTAAGATAATGTCACAGCAGACGTGGAATCAGGAAGAACTGAATTCAGAATCTGCCTTACTTATTACTATTGGCCTCCCCCATTAGACTGTGAGCTCCTAGAGGACAGAGACTATCTTTCACTTTTCTTTATATCCCCAGCATTTTACATGCCTTGCTCGTAGATGGCCCTTAATAAACATTTACCATCAAACCCTAGGCAAGTCACTTAACCTCTCAGTCTTGATTTCCTCATCTATCAGAAACCGTCCTTACAGGGTTGTTGCAAGGATCAAATGAGATACTATGTAGAAAAGGCCTTGCAAACCTTAAATTTAAGTGCTATTATTTTTGCAAGGTAAGGCTTGGATGGATGGGGGTGTGTAACATATCTGTAAATCAATATGCTATAAAAATAAAAGGCATTTATAAAAAAAGAAAAGAAAAACAAAAGTTTTGGCATGATCCAGATATTCCCTAATTATTAATCCCCTCTTTGAATTAGATGAAGAGAGCCTAATTTTTTCATGAATAGTTCAGTTATATATAATGCTTTAAAGCTCACAGTGTTTTGCTCACCACAGTACCACCAGAACTACTGGATGAGGTACCAAGAGATTATGTGGCCTGTCTATGCCTTAAAAGGTTATTCATCAGCTGCCAACAACAAGTAAATGTTTCTTACGTGAGATTCCTCAATCTGGCTTCATTTGGCATCATAGGTGAAGGAGCCCCATCTCTTTCCCAGTGAGTAGGCTTGGAGAGATAAATCTGTTCAAACTTCAGGAGATATCGAGGCTGGAACAAGACAAAAATATAGCCAATTCAAATCAAAGCATTATCACAGTTTTATAAAAGTTGCCTCAACCCCACTGCTGACTCCCAAAACATTTTAATTAGATTACTATCTATCTGGTCTCAGTTTCTTTTTCCATTTGACTTTCATTACCAGACAGCTCCCTGAGGCAACGCAGTAAATGTTACACTTGGCATTAGGAACCACTGAAATCAAGCCTGCCTCAACAGGCCACTAAACTTTTCTCAGGATAATAGACTGTTCTGAGGATCAGATGAGATGACATGTGTAAAGTGCTACAGAAGGTTAGTTATTAGTATAAAATTATCTGGTCCACATGGTATGAAACTGTCTGGGCCCTGAAAAGACAATACAGACATTCTGTACTTGTAATTTTAGACTTACAAGCTTTCTTGACATTCAGAAGTAAAACACAAATGAAGATTTTGCAATGACCTGAAAACACTAAGTCTACTGCTGAGTTGTTCATTCAATAACGATAATGTATTTAAAGTATCCATAGCATGGGGGCGGCTAGGTGGCACAGTGAGTAGAGCGTCGGCCCTGGAGTCAGAAGGACCTGAGTTTGGATCCAGCCTCAGACACTTAACTCACACACAAACAAAAACCTAGCCGTGTGACCTTGGGCAAGTTACTTAACCCCAATTGCCCTCAAAAAAAATAAAATAAAATAAAAGCAAAAACAATAAAATAAAATAAAGTATCCATAGCATGATCCTTAAGACAAAGCCGTTAACTGAATCCTATGGGATTAAACCTGTGATTCAGACCCCATGCTCTTAATAAAAAAAAAGGACCTAATAGCTCTTTTTATGTCTGAAAATTTAGGGATAATGGACAAGATGCCAGGTAGACTGTTGCAAGTAAGTTCTAAGCAGAGCCAGGGTAGCCACAGTTAGGAACACAAATGGTTTAGAAGGCTGGAAATAACAGTAAGACATTCACCACCTGAGCCAACAGGTCATCTGTCCCTTCCTGTCTGTCCCAAGGGCTATCTCTAAGCTCAAGACAGCTGAATTGTTTAGTCTATTCCCACATCCTAAAACATCCTAAAAATGTCTCTTCTTCACATCCTCGTAAAACACTGTGGCACACACATAATTTGTTCAAAGAAAAAAACCCTTGAATGGTTGCAGATCACCTAGAGAATAAAGTCCACTCTTCTAACATTCAGCACCCTCCAGAATCTGGTCATTATCTAAGATTTCCCTCTAACCAAATTAATCTACTTAACTAAACCTCCAACACACCATGCACATCACCACCCCCTCACCTTTTCTCACACCATTCCATTACCCCCATCAGCAATTCATTCCATCTTCCTCTGCTTAGAATGACTTGTGCACCTTCCTTAGCTCCATCTCTGCTCTCGTAATCCAGCTCCAGCCCTTTGGCTCTGGGCTTCTGACTCATGAGAGTGCACAATGTCTAGCTTAACCCAGACCCACCATACTGCTCCCCACATCATCTTCATGCCATGATCCCTGACCCCAACTTTCCATCTCTAGTTCTAGACTCTTGACCAAAACATTAACACGACCAAATCTCAAAGTGGACTGTACGCTCCTTGAGAACAAAGGACTGTATCTTATATACTCACCAATGCCTCACAAAGTAGATGTGCAATGTCATTTTGTGAGAACCAAATCTGATGTGCTACAAGTTAGACACTTGGGACACTGAATTACAGGGAATAGGGAAAGAGGAGGCAGGAGGCATAACCCCCTTTCCTTTCTTATCTGTTGATCTCTCTACCCTTAACATCCCTCCCTCTTAGCTTTTTATCCCTAACTCTGTCCATCTGATTCAAAGTGACTGTCTTCCAACCCAGAGGTTTCAGATTAGGTCTTTCCTTTCACTCAAACTGCTCTAAGAGCAATTTCTCATCTATTCTAAAGATGAATTTAATTAATATTTCCTGGCATTGCCTGCTTTTAAAAAATGATTCATATTAATGGTATAAATAATTGAGAACAGAATGTATTAAGAAATGAATAAATGTATTCCCATACTACTTCAGGTAATGTTCTCTGTTTCACTGGCAGACCAGCCTTTAGGCAGTGTATCAGTAGAGCAATATAGCTAGAAAGAGCACTAGTCAGTAAATTCTAGTCCTGGCTCTGTCATTAGCCCATTGTGTGAACTTAGGCATGTCACTCTGGGTCTTAGTTTCCTCCTCTATAAAAAGAAATCACCCAGTTCAACCACTCAATGGGACCTTCCCACTTCAATGTTCATGATTTCTTTTACTTCTGATTATACACACAGACTCTGGGACTAACCCATAGCAAATTTTCAATCCCAGGATGGTTTCCCCTCATCAAACATTACAACGCCTTTTTAAATCACCATTCCTTTTCAATGGGGCATACAAATGCACTTTAATATTAACGTAATCTAGATACAGTTAAGAAGTGAGCTCTCAGGGGAAAAAAGAGGTAGAGTCACAGGATGGACTCTACAATGAAAAGAAATTTTTTTATTATCTGCACAAATGCACTTCTTCAACAGTACAGAAAATCAAGGTAGTTGTTTATGTTACCAAATAAAAATCATTAAAAATGCATATTATGGGGCAGCTAGGTGGTGCAGTAAATAGAGCACTGGCCCTAAAGTCAGAAGGACCTGAGTTCAAATCAGGTCTCAGACACTTAACACTTACTACCCATGTGACCTTGGGCAAGTTACTTAACCCCAACTGCCCTTCCTTTCTCCCCTCCAAAAAAGCAAAAAAAGAAAATGCATATTATACTATTTGCCTTTAAGCCATGAAAGGCATGAAATTACAACATTCAGAAGCTATTTGAAATGTCTTATGCACTATCTTACCGGTTCTTCAACCTCTCCAGTAGCATGTTGAGCTTCAGCTTGTAAATCTATAGGTGGGGCATCCTCCACAATCCTCTGCACAGACATCTGAATGAACTCATCGAAAGAATCCAACTGTTGTCGAACCAAACCCTTCTCATCAAAATAGGAACTGAGAAGTTCAAAGATTAAAGTCAGGTATAACACAAGAATGTTCTCATTGCTCTTTTCAATTTTCCTGTTATCATTCTATTCAATAATTATCAACAGAACACCTACTTTGTGTCTAGCAGTGACTAATACATCACAGGATAGCAAAAATGCACAAAACATTGTCCATGTGTCTGAGCTTACATTTACGTAGAGAGACAATATTTATACACACATAAATATTAGAAACTATGAGATAGCATATCAATGATGAGAATAAAACTAAAGTACCACATTGTGGTAAAAAAAATAAAACCAACAATAAGTAATATATGATTTCAGTGAAGGGAGAGATCAATGTGAGCTAGAGTTGTCAGAGATAGGCAACCAGAGTAGAATGTGAGTAAGCACTAAAATATAAGAAGGGAATCACTAGAGAAGAAAAAACACAATAAGCAAAGACACATATGGAATTAAGCAGCTTGTTTAAGAAAGTGAGGAGACCAGCCTCGATAAAATGGCTGGTCCAAGTTAAGGGAGCAGTGGACATAGTATCAGTTAGATAATATAAAGTCAGACTAAAGGCCTTTAAGCTTTAGGAATCTTAGTCAGACAGAAGCATACAGAACAGATTTTGGAGGAAAGACACTGGAGTAAAAGAAAACACAGCTAAGAGCAAAAGGTTTTGATAAAGGCCTGGACTAAGGTGGCAGCAATAAGAATGGAGAAGCACTTCAAAGAAGAAATGTCAGGACTGACATTATGAGACAACGAAGGGAAAGGATGGGTCAAAGATGACTACAAGTTTCTAGACTAGGAGACAGAGAGAATGGTAGTGCCATTAATAGAAATAAACTAATTCTAAGAAGGGGGAGGGAGAAGGGAGAAGGAAACGATTATAAGCTTAGTTTCAGGCATGCTGTTTTGTTTGAAGTGAAAGCAGCTATCCAAGAGAAGTGTGTAGAATAGTACTTAGTGATGCAGGACTAAAACTGAAACAGAAATTTATGTAACACCTTCAAAGGTGAGAGTTAAAGTCATTTGAATTGATGAGCTCTCTAAAGGAAGGATTCAGAATAATCAAAGCAGTAAATATAAGGAAAGAACAGAAACATAGAAGGCATTTCATGTATCTGTTTTCACCCTAAACAAGGAATGATCCTTGGGGGAATGTCTCATGGGCATAGGGTAGTCAGGGAAATTAAACAGTACTGGGAAACTGAAGAACCATAATTATGTAGTATCATTAAAATTAAAATTCAATAAACACATATCAAGTGGACTGCAGGAACAAAGATATAGAGCTAGAGCAAACCTTAGAGGTAATTTAGTCCATTAACCAGAGGAGGAAACTGACAGGGCCAAAAAAGGCAAAGGCTCCCAATTCCAATGCTCTTTACAGTATACAGTGCTGCATCCGGATGGCAGCATACTAGGGGCTAGCAAATACAAAGAACAAACCATGTCTCCTGTCCTCATACAGCTTATAATCTAATAGCAGATGTAAGACATGTATTCAAATAAACAGAAAGCTAAGTGTATAAGAGAAATACCAAGTGCTGGAAGAGATTCAAAGAGATTACTTTCAGCTGGGGAGGGCAGAACATTTGGAAAAGCTTGAGTTGAGCCTTGAAAGAGACATCGAGGTGAGGCGTGAGTGTATGTTCCAAACACAGAGAGGCCTACATACAGAAATGCACATAGGGAGGAAAGGAAAGGAAGAATTCATGAACAGTAAGCAGTACATTTTCTCAAGAAAACAATTATATGTGAAAGATAAAACTCAAAAGGTGAACTGGAACAGGGATATGAACAGCTTTAGTCCTTTGACTTAAGTCTGTGGCCTTTATTTGGCAGATAACGGGTAACTCAGTGGAGATTTTCAAATAGGGAGGTGACGTGATCACAACTCTGGCCCCGTGTTAGATGAATCAGAACAAGGAATCAAAAAGAACAGTTAGTGCCACAATCCAGGAAAGAGGTAATGAAGGTCTGAACTAGGGGAGTAGAAGTAAGAATGGAAAGAAAGCATCTAAATAGAAACATACAGGGTTTTATAACTAAGTTTTCTTTATTCATTTCATGAATGACTTCTGTTTTAAAACTTCTCAATTGTGTGAAACTTGGAATGCTTTCTCTGCAAAAACAAATGTTAGTTAAGTTCTAAACCTCTATCTCAACTTCCATTTAAAACAATATTTCCATAGAAAACAACCATCAAAATTCCAATATGGGTTGTCAAAAATACATTATTTTCATTTTATGGTCACAGGAGAGAGATGTGGTCTTCCTCAGGTCCATCCACAGGTGGAAAGACCATTATATCTTTCCAGTAAGACAGGAGCTGATGAGAAAGGTGTAGAAAATGGACAGGGGCTCTGGCAAAGGAGTGAGAATCTTAAGACTCTATATGTCCTTTTATTAAGGGGATTTGTTCTGTGAAGTCTGGATCCAGTCAAAGGGCCACACTTGAGGACCTAGGGAGTTGCATGTGGCCTAGAGGCCACAGGTTAGCCACATACCTGATCTAGATGTAAGGAACCTGACAATGGCTTGAGAAGTTTAAGAGAAAAGAGAACTCTGTAAATGGTGAGAAATATAGCAAGCAGTAAGGCAATGTGAGAGAAAAAGCAGACTTTTTCCCTTCCTTTGAAAGTTGGAAAAATGAAATGCTTTATTTCACACAAAAATGAAAAAAGTGGTAAATTATACTATTTTACTCTCAACCAATCTCCCAGAATTTTTGTTAAGAACTACTTTTTTAGTTGGCTAAGAAAAATCCTTCTCTAGATCATTTTCTAACCTCGATTGTATAGAAGAAAAAAGCATTTGCCTTTTATCAAAAGTTTACTCAAAGAACTTTATTTTTCTTGAAAAAAATTACCTAATAACAATCCAGCAAGCTTCTTGCCACAAATCTGGAGTGATTTCATCATCATCTTCATCATACTGCATATCTACAAAGAAAAATCATAAAATACTTTTTTTACTTGTCTGTATTCCAATAATATACATGCTCCTCTTCAGAGTAAATTAAGCAATATTTTTGAAAATTAAAACTAAACTTTTCCTCCAAAGGACTCATGATGAAAAAATGCTATCCACTTCCAGAGAGAACCGATGAACTGAGTGCAAATTGATGTAGTTTTATCACTTTAGTTTTTGTTTATTTTTTTGGAGGGGGAAAGGTAGGGCAATTGGGGTTAAGTGACTTGACCAAAGTCACACAGCTAGTAAGTATTAAGTATCTGAGGCTGGATTTGAACTCAGGTCCTCCTGACTGCAGGGCTAGTGCTTTATTCACTGTGCCACCTAGCTGCTCCTTTCTTGCTTTTGTGAAATATGACTGATATGGACATATGCTTTGCAAGATTTTACATGTATAACTGATAACATACTGCTTGACTTCTCAGTGGGTAGGGTAGGGGACATGAGGGAGAGAATTTGGAACTCAAAATTTAAAAAGAATGCTAAATTCAGGGGGGAGAACCTAAATTTTTTTTCTTGATTTTCTAAGCCAATTCCCTTAATCAAACAAACATGCATGAACTTTCAAACTGATATCATATACAGTTAATTCTCAACTCACTAAGGGTTTGTATTTTTTTTTAAAGCAATTGGGGTTAAGTAACTTGCTCAAGGTTACATGGCTAGTCATTATTTATGCATGGGTGTTCATTTTCTGAGGCCGGATCTGATCTCAGGTCATCCCAACTCCGAGGCCGACACTCTTACTCACTGCACCACCTAGCCGCCCCTTTAGGGCAACTGGGGTTAAGTAACTTGCCCAAGGTCACAGGGCTAGGTTTCTGTTTGTGTGTGCGTTAACTGTCTGAGGTCGGATCCGAATTCAGGTCCTTCTGACTCCAGGGCCTGCGCTCTACTCACTGCGCCACCTAGCCACCCCAAGGATTTGTATTTTAAACATTCATTTGTAAATTAATAAAGAAATGAAAACTTTTGGGTCTCTTACCCAAAAGCTATATGCCTATATAGTACAAACATTTCCTCAGAAGACAATGGTATAATGCTGGATATAGGAAACCTTAAATGACAACGTAACAATAAAATGACAGAAATCAATCAATATGTAATTATTGATAACTACTAATAACTACTCTATGCCATACATACAATACATACTCTGTGCTAATACTCTACTACTACTCTGCTAAGCACTGGAGATACAAAGATCAAAAAAACAGTCCTTATGTCCCAAGAAGCATGGAGAGCAGGGACTATCTTTTGCCTCTTTTTGTATCCCCAGAACTTAGCACAGGGTACATAGTAGGTGCTTTACAAATGTTTTATTGTTACTGAATGACCTCCTAATGGAGGAGAGACAACATAAGTATACACAAAAAATAAGGTATTTTGTTGGGGGAAGGGGAAGAGATCAGGAGAGGCTTCATGTAGGAGCTAGCATCTAAGTTCAGGTTTTATAAAAACTAAGTCTTCTTAGAGGTAAAGTTGAGGAGAGTGCATTCCAGACAGAGGGACAGTCTGTACAAGACACAAGTATGGAAGATGGAATAGTTTGTGAGGAACAGCAAAAAAGCCAGCTTAGCTAGACTTGGAAAGGGCTGTGGCTGAATAAAGACTAATTTTTATATAAAGCCAATTCTAAAGTAAATATTATATCTACAGCCAGATCATTAAATGATTAGAAGATCACAATAAATATTAACTTAAAAGAAAGGATAAAGATGAGAAAACACTGTCCCATTACAGCAACTTCAACCTGACCTAAACAAGCTAGTGGCTCCAAAAAGAAATTTAACCTATGTAAAAGTCTCATGAATAGGCAGTCTCAGCAACAGGCAGTCCAAAGGAGCTCAGAAACCAGTTGATCCAGCCAATGGAGGAAGGATGAGGTATTACAATTACACAGCATCTAAGGACAGCACCAGTTTAGAGCATTATGGCACACAATCATGGAATGCTATGAATAGTTTCACTTGCAAAATAGTCAAAAACAGTAAAGAAAATGAGCCACCAGAGAACATCTCAACTTCCAAGATGTAGCAATACTAGAAGATCCTAAAACAATGAAATCCAAGGTCCCATTCTGATCCCTATGTAGAAAGCACTGTGGATACAAAGCCAAATAGCCCCTGGCCTCAAATCAACATGGTGGACAAGTTGCCTGTGGAAATACATAGAAACCGAAGACGGAATGCTGAGGTTAAGGAGAAGCAAACAGATCTGTTTTCATAGAATGCAGCATCTTGTAGAAGGATAAAATAGTATTGGAAAAGATTAAGATAGTAGATGCTTTACACAATAGACAAAAATTTGTATTTTATCCAAGACAATAAGAAGCCACAGGAAGTTTTTGAGCAGAGGACTGATACTATTCAATCTGTGAAGATGATTTTGTTGAATTATATGGAGGGATGACCAGGGGAGGGAGAAACTGGGGAAAGAGATTCTAATTTAGAAGCAACTGCAAAAGTGTAGACGTGACCTATATGGTTTCTGGCAACTCACTTAACTTTTCTGGGTCTCAATTTCCTCATCTGTAAAATAAAAGGAGTTGGTCCAGATGACCTAGAAGAGGCCCTTCCAGCTCTATGG
This sequence comes from Gymnobelideus leadbeateri, assembly GCA_011680675.1. Taxonomy (NCBI): domain Eukaryota; kingdom Metazoa; phylum Chordata; class Mammalia; order Diprotodontia; family Petauridae; genus Gymnobelideus; species Gymnobelideus leadbeateri. The sequence goes on from WOXC01011306.1 coordinate 213,698, forward strand.
CGCTATGATTTTCAAAGCATTTGCAAACTAAGTCATGAATAGGACAAACACAAAATGAAGCAGAAATGTAGCCATTTTTCAACTTCAAGGACAGTGGAATACGATATTTAAACCCCACATTAATAACCAATGTACTATGTGAAAAAGTGGTAATATTTTTTTTTTTAAGGAGGGGCGGCTAGGTGGCGCAATATATAGAGCACTGGCCCTGGAGTCATGAGGACCTGAGTTCAAATCCAGCCTCAGTCACTTGACACTTACTAGCCATGTGACTTTGGGCAAGTCACTTAACCCTAATTGCCCTCCAAAAAGGAAAAAAAATAAAATAAAATAAAAAAGGTAAGTCAGGAAAAACTGCTAGACTTAATTTCATATACACAAGAAATCTGTGTTGATTCTGTATCTCTTGCGAAAAACATTCAAAAAGAATGAAAAACATTATGATTATACAACATTAAGAAAAATTTTAAAAACAGCATCAATCATTGTGTGAAAATAGTACATATTTTCCTTGATGAAAAGTTCTCATGAGAAAAGTTCTCAAATTATTTTCTACATTACATCTCTAAGGTTACACAATTCAGATTATCTTCTCCATGACATCTTTAAGGTCTAAAGAAGAAGTGTAGAAAATATAAGGCCCTATTGTTACTGATTTAAAATAAAAGTTTGCCTAAGTTATACCAACATTAGCATGAAGGCTCTCCTCAGCAAGGTGTCTCCTATGTGTATATTAATATCATGTAAGAATATACGATCAATGCAACTCGGGATAGCATTAACAAGTCACTAATGACAAAATCAAATGAAATGTTGAAAATCGAGAAAATAAAATTTATTTTCTTCTGCAATTGATTTCATTTTGTATCACCACCAATATTTTGTGTAACTACCCAAGTCACATTTCATTTGACTCTGGATTAAGTTTGGAAGCTCAACTTTCCTGTAAATCACTCACCGTCTCTGAGTTAAGGTTAGAAAGTTCAGTTTTCCTGCTAATCAAATCAATATTCTATTCTTGTGTCAAGGATATCAGTTATTTTTGAAGGATGAAGGTGGATGCCAGCAGACCTTCAAGAAAATCTGGTCTGTTATCACTGTGAAACCAACTAAGCCACATAAATGGACACCAACAATGAGCTTCCTATAGCAAAAATATGGAAGTAAAGGTTGTTGCTAGCCCTGCATTCCAAATTTCCAACATTTAATATTGTTTTCCCAGTGCTGCAGGTTTTATAACCAATCATATTGTTCTCCCTGTCTATGATGTTGCCTTCTAGTTTTTGGACGTTCCTCCTCTTGTCCATAAAAATGATGCCAGTTCTCATTCAGGGTCTTAGCTAGCTGAGGAGGCTGAGCCTGTCTATTGGAAAATTCATGCTTTGTTAATAAGCTGTTTGTGCTTGGTGCTTTGTGCCTCAGTTTATCTTAATTTCAATTAAGACAGTATAACATAAGGAGACATGTTCACCTAATATGCTCAAAAGTATCACGAAAGATGTGCTGCTGAGTGAAAATATAAAGATTCCATGCTGATGACAAGCCTATCCTACTGGTAGTGAGGCAGGGATTAGAAGGGGAGAAAGCATTAGTCAAAACTAGCTTTAAATTCAAATCAATAATACTAAGGCTTCTGGAAAGGGCACATAAAATGACTCCCCAATTAATCAATTCACAATCCCTGTGACTCCTTTCCATGGACACAACTCCCCTATATGTGTTGTCCTTACCAGTAGCAATAGTACATATTAAATGCTTAATGCTTTCTCATTAATCAAGTTTTGTGGCAAGATGGCCTTACCAGCTGTCCTGCTGCTGTATCTTTCAAACTCCTCAGCACTCTAATCTGACCTGCTGTGGACCCTAAGCACTCTATGCTGAATTCTCATATGTGTTATCTCCCCCAAATAGAGTTTAAGTCCCTTGAGAGCAGAGTCTGCTAATTATTTCTATTTATGTCCCCAATTCTTAGGATATAATAATTCCTTTTTCTTCTTTTATTCATTTATTTGCAAAATGTCAAGAAGGGAGAATTAGGGTGGTAAGCAGAATGGTAACAAACCTAAAGACAAGATGAGAAAGGACTGGGAAAGAAATTAATGCCTATCAACTGAGGAATAGCTAAAAAAAATTACATACATGAAGATAACAAAGTGACTGAATATAAAAGACAAAATACAAATTCAGAGAAGGATGGGAAGAAATGTAAACTGGTGGTGTGTGCATCAAGCAGAACCAGGAAACAAAAGTACAGCATTGTGAAAATACAAAAAGAACAAAAAACCCTCAAGTGAATATTGGTTGAGTGATGTTCCTAAAAAAATTTCAGATCAAGTTTCTCTGATAAAGGCCTCATTTCTCAAATATATGGAGAACTGAACTGAATTTATAAGAGCATGAGTCATTCCCCATTTGATAAGTGGTCAAAGATATGAGAAGGCAGTTTTCAGATGAAGAAATGAAAGCTATCTATAGTCATATGAAAAAAAGCAATCTAAATCATTACTGATTAAAGAAATGCAAACTAAAACAACTCTAAGGTACCACACTTCACATCTATCACATTACTTAATACGGCATAAAAGGAAAATGACAAACTGTTGGGACACTACCTTACTGTTGCAAAGTTGCGAACTATTTCAAAACTGTTTCAAAAATTTTGGAAAGCAATTTGGAACTATGCCAAAAGGGCTATAAAACTGTGCATATCCTCTGATCCGGGAAGAGTTCTACTAGGTTTGTATACCAAAGATTTTTTTTAATAATGGAAAAGGACCTATCTGTACAAATATATTTATATCAGCTCTTTTTGCAGTAGCAAAGAATTGGAAACTGAGAGGATGCACAAAAACTGGGGATTGGTTGAACAAGCTGTAGTATATGATTGTAATGGAGTGCTGTACTGTAAGAAATGATGAGCAGAATGTTTTCAGAAAAACCTGGAAAGACTTACACAAACTGATGGAAAGTGAAGTGAGCAAAATCAGAACACTGTACACAGTAACAACAATATATTGCAGGATAACTGTCAAAGACTTAGTTATTCTCATCAATTTAAAGATCCAAGAAAATTCTGAAGGGCTTAAGATGAAAAATCCTATCCACCTCCAGAGAAAGAATTGAGGATGCAGATCAAAGCATACTATTTTTCATTTTTTTCATGTTGGGGGGGGACGCCTCGGGGAGATCTGTGATTTCTTTCATTACATGAATATTACAAAAATGTTTTGCACTGCTATACAAATATAACCGATATCATATTGCTTGATGTCTTGGGGGAGAGGAGTGGAAGGGAGAGAATTTGGAAAAACTTAAAAATTTTACATGTGATTAGAAAGGAATTTTTTTTTCTGAAAAAAGAATGATGTTTCTAGTTCTGTAGACTTCCACCTGGAAAGAAGTTCAGAATCCATCTTATCCAACCCCTTCATTTGACAGAAAAGGAAACAAGTATAGAAACGTTAGGTGGCCCCAAGAAGAGGTTAAAAAAATTCACCTCCTATTTCCTTCAAAAAGTGGGGTACTATGGGTGGCGAATATTGTCTATACAGTCAGACAAATTGTTAGATTTGCTAAATCAGCTTTTAAAATCTGTTACAAGAAATGACTCGCTGAGTAACAAAGGGATATCCAGGGACGAATGTAACGTAAAAAAAAAAATTCGTTAATAAAATCAAGATGACTTAACTAAAAACAAGACGGGAGGATATGGCAGGTTAGGAGACACTAGGCAAGGTTCTAGTGTAAGGACACATAAGTACCAGGATCGTGAGCTACTCAGAGACGAATGCAATGTAAAACCAAGATACGTTAATAAAATTGAAGGGACCATTAAAGACAAAATGGGAGGATGCGGAATGTTAGTAGACACAAGGCTGGCCTCTCGCGTAACAGACACAGAAGCACCAGGACTACGGGCTCTATTCATTATGTGTCATGGAGCTCAGTGCTGCCCGGGCCTCAACATTAGAAGTGGCACCCTAGAGAAGGTGGGTAACTAAAATAATAATAATAAAACAAATAGCCCACCCCTCCTAGGCCCTGCCGAGGAGGAGTTCTTAAGTGGGTCTCTTACCCTCGTCCGCGTCGTACATCTTGACAAATAATTCTCAATACGCTTTGCAATTAAGGAACAGAACGGAGCAGACGACGCTGCAACAGACTAGCGAAATCGAGTGAGCCTGAGTTTCCGGTGTTCCCAACAGACCTTGCGCCTCGACCCTACGCCTCAGCTCCGGATCCTTCCGGTTCCTGCTCCGACTTCCGCTCAGTTAGAGGTTGAGCGCGCTATGTTCAGTGGTGGCGCGGAGCAGAGTGGGCGGGCCATTTAGCCTTCGGACTGCGCCGGCGTGTGAGGTGTGCAGAGGAGGCGGGGCTGTTGGGGGACCTGGGCGCTTTCTTGAGCTCTGGTCGGGTTCACACCTCTAGCTGCCTAGGGTCTTTTAGATGGAAAGTGTTTCTAGATTTGCGGTAGTGTGTGGGGGCAGGAGACCAAAAATCTGGATTAGTGATTTTCAGCCTGTTATTACAGCAGGAAGGAATGAGAGAGATTGAAATAATAATAATGCTTAGGTCGCGATATTGCCTTTTGGTAAATGTTTTGGGGACCTGAGGGTAGACGTGAAAAACCTCGAATTTAATTTAACGTGGAATCTACTTTGATCCATTTTACAAACAATTTTATTAATTTTTGTTATTTTAATTTTTCTTTTTATTATTTTATTAAAATTTAAATCTAAGTCCATGGCCAGCCATTGATTTTCAAATTGAAGAAAAGTTAATACATGACAGCACCTTTTGCCAAGAGGATAGAAGGGAGACAGACTTTGACAAGGGGCAAGTCCCTCCTGAGCCTCCGTAGGGGGGAGGCCTCGTGGACACGTGCTCGAGTCTGGCACCGCTCCTCCCGCTGCCCGGTGAGCTCCCGCCGCCGTGCCCATGTTTCCCCACAGCTTGTCGCGCTCGCTGCTTCCGCTTTTGCGGCGCAGGGCCGCTCCTCTCGCTGCGCACCATGGCCCCCCGGGGTTGTGGCCACCCCCTGGCCGTCCGGCCGCCTCTGCCCTTTCCCCGGTCCGGTTGCTGCAGGGCCAGGAAGCGAAAGGAGGAAGAGGGGCGCCGACTGCGGGGACGATGGTGGACCCCAGCCGGCTGGAGGAGAGCTTCCTGTTCCCGGAGTACGTCCCCGAGCCGGACCCCGACGTCGAGCCGTCAGTGTCGGCGGAGCTGCAGCGGAGGCAGGAGGAGGAGGAGCGGGAGCAGCTGCTGCGGGACAAGCGGCTGCCGCGGCGGCTGGCGCAGCAACAGAGGAAGACCCGGAACAAGGGGACGCACCCGGTGTTCGGGACCCCCGACCCCACGGTGCCGGCCAGCGGCGTGAACTGCTCTGGCTGCGGGGCGGAGCTGCACTGCCAGGACTCCTCGGTGCCGGGCTACCTTCCCAGCGAGAAGTACCGCGGCTTGGAGGCGCAGGCCGAGGCGGGCGGGCTGGCCCGGGCCGTGTGTCAGCGCTGCTGGCTGCTAGTGCACCACCAGCGGGCCCTACAGGTGCGGGTGGACCGGGAGCAGTACCGAGAGCTAGTGCACGCCGCGCTCCGGCGCCCGGGGCCGGCCCTCGTGCTGTACTTGGTGGATGTGCTCGACCTGCCGGACCCCCTGCTTCCGGGCCTGCCCGACCTGCTCGGCCCCAAGCAGCTGATAGTTCTGGGCAACAAGGTGGACCTGCTGCCCGGGGACTCTCCCGGCTATCTGCGGAGGCTCCGGGAGCGCCTGTGGGATGAGTGCGCCCGAGCCGGCCTCCAGCCGGCGCCCCGAAAAGCCAAGAGAAGGCCGGCCGGAGCCGGGGCCAGGGCCGAGGCGGGGGCTCCAGGCAGCCAGCGGGCCGGGCCCGGCTGTCTGGTCCAGGACGTTCTGCTCATCAGCGCCAAGACCGGCTACGGGGTGGAGGAGATGATCTCGGCGCTGCAGCGCTCCTGGCGCTACCGGGGCGACGTCTACCTGGTGGGCTCCAGCAACGCCGGCAAATCCACGCTCTTCAACGCCCTCCTGCATTCCGACTACTGCATCGCCGAGGGCGCCGACGCCATCGACCGGGCCACCATCTCTCCCTGGCCAGGTGAGCCGCGGCCGAGCCTCCCCCGACCCCCCGGATCGCGCCTCCCCGGCCCCTTTCTGTCCCAGCGCCTATCCTCCATAGGGCGTGTTTTGTGTGTGCTTGCATGATGTCTCCCCGGTTAGATGGCGAGCTCCTCCAGGAAGAGACTGCCTTTTGCCGCCTTTTTTTTTTATCCCTAGTACTTCGCAGAGTGCGTGACAGGTAGTATGTGTTTATTAAGTTTGTGAAGTGAGTTGAGGTCCCCCTCCCCATCCCTCTCTTGCGGTCGAGGTGCTTCCTTACCGTCCTGTTTAACTGACCTTATTCTGCTCAACTCCTCCTGGGTCCTTATTCATTTGTAGCCCCCTGGTGTTCGCTCTTTAAGGGGTCTTGACTTGTTTCTTCATTCCGCACCCCCCCCAGGCAAGGCAGAACCTGTGTTTTCGGGGTCTTAGTGTACCTTCCCTTGTCTCGTTCCCGTTCCCTGGCCAGTATAATGAATGCTTGGAGTTACCAGCTATTGGGAAAGGGGAAGAGAGAGACAGCTTTTTTGTTTTTTTGTTTTTATTAATTTAGACTTTGCACGAAAATATGTTGCATTTTATTTGCTTTGTCACAGTAAAAAATTTACATGTGCTTTGATATTTCAGGAACAACCTTAAATCTCCTGAAATTTCCTATTAGCAACCCTACTCCTTACAGAATGTTTGAGAGGAATAGGAGACTTAAAGAAGAAGCAACTAAAAGTGAAGATGACCTTAATGAGCAAGAGCAAAAGCATCTTAAACAAATGAGAAAGCAGGGTTATTTAGTAGGTGAGTGTCTTCTAAAGGAACAGATTGTGAACTAAACCCCTTCTACATCCTCTGCTCTGGAAAATGAAATCAAAACTCTTGATTAGGGCAGCCTCTAGCTATTCTGAGACCCAGAGCTGTAGTTAAAATTACTCCTTAAAAGCACAGATGGGTAGAACATTCAGAAAATGCAGGGGAATTTGTTTTGGGGTGTTTTTTTGTGGGGAGTGGGAGTGGCATAGTAGGATTGTAAATTGAATAAGTTGCTTTCCTATTGTCAGAAGTAATAGCCCTTCCAACTTCATCCTGTGTGTTATCTCATGTATTCTTTCCTGTTCAGGGACTCCAAAAAGCAGTAAATATTGTCATTTCCATGTTGCACCCAGATACTAATTCATATTCCTTTTTCTGCTAGCAATAATGCTGCCAAGTTATGCTGAGAGCCACTGTGTTTCCAGTCTTTCATTGCTACCCAATCTCAGTTTGAATTCTTCCCATATATGCACCTACATATAAAATTTTAACATTTACGCTGAATTCTCCATTCCTTTCACTCTTTCCTCTGCCACCTACTGACTCTGGAAGTCCCTTCCACCTCTAAATCTGTGATTCTATGCTAAATTCATTTACCAACCCATAACACTGATTCCATAGCTGCCAAACTCCTGCATAGTACTATTTTTTAGATCTAGAGCTAAAAAAGGGACCTCAAAAGGGATCTGGTCTGACCTCTTCATTTTACAGATGAAAAGAGATCTAGGGAAGAGATTAAATGACTTGCCCACAAGTATCCACATACCTGTCCTTAATATTTCTGTGACTTAGTCTTAGTCCCTACATAGTAATTGAATTGAGATGGACATGTATCAAAGGTGGAAATTCAAACATTTTAAAGAATAATAACTTCAAAGCTACTCTCTTGTTATAGGAAGAGTTGGAAGAACATTCTGTTCTCCAAAAAATGATGAACCCACTTTCGAATTTGATGCTGATTCACTTGCTTTTGACATGGAGAATGAGCCTCCAAGAACAACACATGATGCACCCAGCAGGCGTGTCGAATTGACCCCTCAAGAATTGAAAGACGTTCACTGGTTTTATGATACCCCTGGAATTATAAAAGAAAATTGTGTATGTATTTTGTTTCATTTAGAAAGGATTAACAACAGTGAGATTTTGTCTAAACTAGCAAAAATAAATTTGGGGGAAAATGTTGGGCAAAGAACCTTTGGACTTAGAACAAATATGCAAATGTGGTCTCCCTACAGGCAAGTAACTGAACAGGGACTTTCCATAGCAGACATCTCACTTGCACATTTATGGGGGTGTTGTGGGTCAAGGAGAGGATGGATACTATAATTTATTTTCCCCTTTTGGAATGAAAGCTAGATAGAGATGATGCTATAATATTAAATATTTGATAGTATTGAATATCAGCATAAAACGAAAAAGTAAACATTGTATCTAAATATGGAAGGGGTTGTATAGAGAGAATTAGCATTTATATAGCAACTACTATGTGCCAAATACTGATAAACTCCCTAAAAAATGTTCTCTCATTTGATCCTCATGACAAGCTAGTAAGGTAGATGCTGTTATTATCCCCATTTTACAGTTGAAGAAACCAAGTTAAACAGGTTTAAAAGACATGCTGAGAGTCACACAGCTAGTAAATCTCTGAGGACAGATTTGAACTCTTCTCTTCCTGACTCCCAGCCCAGTGCTCTATCCACCGAGCCACCTAGCCGTATGCATGTTCATTATGTACCATCTGTGAAGCCATAACTTTCATCATGAAGTTAGTTGGTAATGGCAGATGGGCATTTATTTTTGTCTATCAAATCCCTTAAAATGCTAGACTTTAAGTCATAGTATTCTTAAGCTAAAAGGGACATTAGAGATAAATGATTCTCAGTTTCAAAAACTCCACTGAATTATCTTCCCCTACTTTCCCTTTGACATTGCCTTTCAGCCTTCCCATTTCACCTCACTTGTCAGTCTAGGAAACTTTTCCTGGAAAATAACCATCATTTCAGCTAGCTTTTGTGTTTTTTAAAAATGATGATGGGGCGGCTAGGTGGCGCAGTGAGGAGAGCGCCAGCCCTGGAGTCAGAAGGACCTGAGTTCAGAACCCAGCCTCAGACACTTAACATACACAAACAAAAAAACTTAGCCATGTGACCTTGGGCAAGTTACTTAACTCCAATTGCCCTCCAAAAAGCAAAAAAAAAAAAAAATGATGATACATTCCTTCAATTATTAAAGGGCTTCTATGTGCAGAGCACTCTACTAGATAAGTGTAATTGCTACTGGAGTAGTTCATATTGAGCACATTAAGGCTTCCAAAGTGCCTTGCTCACAGTTTTGTGAGGTCATTTCAAACCTGCACTATAAAATAGGCTCAGATTTTATGTGATTTACATTTTGGACTCAGCAGTGGTCCACAAACTATACTCTTGAGAACCACCGTTTTCATAGCTGTATCAAGAAAAAGGCCATTAATTTTTTTTTTTTAATAGCTAGGCTTAAATCAGAAGTCTTGTCAAATCTAGTCCTTCAAAACTTTCAACCTAACTTTTGAGAGAGATAGAGGTGGCTCTGTACTGACAATGAGAAATGCTAAAAGCATAGGAAGTGTTTTTTTATATTCCAAATACTATTTCTCTTAAAGGTAGAACAATCAGAAAATTTAGATTTGTTTATTTTTAGTTTTCAACATTTACTTTTATAAGATTTTTGGATTCTAAATTTCTTTTTCCTTCCCTTCCCCATGGCCAAGGCAGTATCAAATCTGATATAGGCTATATATGTGTAATGATATTAAACATTTCCACATTAGTCATGTTGTGAAAGAAGAATCAGAACCACAGGAAAGAAAAAGAGAAAATAGTATGCTTCAATCTGCATTCAGACACCATAATTCTTTCTCTGGATATGGATAGCATTTTCCATAATGAGCCCTTTAGAGTTGTCTTGGATCCTTGAATTGCTAAAAAGAGCTAAGTCTGTCAAAGTTAATTATCAAACATTCTGACTATTATTGTGTACAATGTTCTGGTTCTACTCAATTCACTCAGCATCAGTTTGTGCAAGTCTTTCCGGGCTTTTCTGAAATCTTCCTGCTTACAATTTCTTAGGGAACAATAGTATTCCATTACATTACCACAATTTGTTCAGCCATTCCCCGATTTATGGTCATTACCTCAGTTTCCAATTTCCACCACAGAAAGAACTGCTATAAATATTGTTGTACATGTGGGTCCTTTTCCCTTTTTTATAATCTCTTTGGGATATAGACCTAGTGGTGGTATCACTTGATTAAAGTATATACAGTTTGATTGCCCTTTGGGCATAGTTCCAAAATGTTCTCCAGAATAGTCGGATCAGTTCACAACTGTGCCAACAATGCATTAGTGTTCCAGTTTTCCCATATCTCCAATATTTATCATTTCCCTATTTTGTTATATGTTAGCCAGTCTAATAGGTATAATGTGGTACCTTAAGAGTTGTTTTAATTTGCATTTCTCTAATCAGTAGTGATTTAGAGCATTTTTTCATATGACCATAGATAGCTTTAATTTCTTCATCTGAAAACTGCCTGTTCATATCCTTTGAATATTTATCAGTTGAGAATGACTTGTATTCTTATAAATTTGACTTAGTTTTCTTATTATTTTAGAAATGCAGCCTTTGTCAGAGATACTGGTTTGTAAAAACTGTTTCCCAGCTTTCTGCTTCTCTTTTAATCTTGGGTGTGTTAGCTTTGTTTGTGCAAAAACTTTTCAATTTAATGAACTCATAGTCATCTATTTTGCATTTCATAATATTCTATATCCCTTGTTTGGTCATAAATTCTTCTCTTCTCCATAGATCTGACTATTCCTTGTTCTCCTACTTTGCTACCTTTATATCAAAATCATGTACCCATTTTGACTTTATCTTGGTATACATTGTAAGATGTTGATCTATGCATAGTTTCTACCATACTATTTTACAGTTTTCCCAGCAATTTTTGTCAAATAGTGAGTTCTTATCCCAGAAGCTGGGGTCTTTTAGTCATTGACTACTATATCTTATGTACCTAACCTATTACACTGATTACTACTCCAAGTAGTTTTGATAATTGCCATTTTATAATAGTTTTAGATCTGGTATAGCTAGGACACGTTTCTTTGCATTTATTTCCATTAATTCCCTTGATATTCTGGACTTTTTGTTCTTCCAGAATTATTTTGTTATTTTTTCTAGTTCTATAAAATAATTTTTTGGTAGTTTGGTATGACACTGAATAAGTAAACTAATTTAAGTAGAATTGTCATTTTTATTATTTTAGCTTGGCCTACCCATGAGCAACTGATACTTTTCCACTTACTTAGATCTGACTTTATTTATGTGAAAAGTGTTTTGTAGTTGTGTTTATATAGTTCCTGGGTTTGTCTTGTCAGGTAGACTACCAAATATTTTATATTGTCTACAGTTAAAATTTAGATGTTTTAAAAATAGCATATAGTAAAGTTAATTTTATGACAAATATAAGAACTTTTAGAATCAGTTCAGTTCAGCTCAAAGATTCATAGGATCAGAGATCTAGAGTTGGAAGGGACCTCAAGCCAGTTGTTTTATAGTTAGGGAAACTGAAGCCCAGAAGCATAACTGACTGAATTAAAAACTACAAGTTCACAAAACTACATTCCATTTTCCTCACAGGTTTTAAATTATCTGACAGAAAAGGAAGTAAAGATTGTTTTGCCAACACATTCCATTGTCCCAAGAACCTTTATTTTGAAACCTGGAATGGTTCTCTTTTTGGGTGCTCTAGGACGATTAGATTACCTACAGGTAAGCAAAATAATATCCTTTTTAAAATGTGACTAAGCACTTTGTGCTGCTGTGTTTTTTTAATAGTGTCTCTTCTTCAGGATATTGAGTGTTACCAAAAGAGCCTGGCATTTAGGTCAGGATATTCTTCTTTTCCTTTGGTATTGTTCATGCGGAAATCACATGCTTGTCAAACACTCAAGTAGTGATATGATATGTGCCTTATAGAAACACAAAGGAGTCAGGTTCCCCTGTTTCTGCTGATCTGTTATACAGTGACTTTAATTTTAAAAAAAAAAAACTTTCTGATGGCATCATATATTTACATAGCATCTTTTGGGGCTCTTGGGGGCCAACCATATTTTATTTAGATTTGGAGAGATGAGGAAAATTAACACAGATGGATTTAGGTCACTAAATAAGTCTCACCAGAGTAGCAATGAAACTCCAGGCTCAAAATGTTCTGAGTCCTTGCCACTCAAGACCATATTCACTTTTGAAAGAAATGGTTTAGGGGCTCTTAACTTCTTGGGCAGATATAGCACATAAGAGGCTAGGTTAAAATATTCATCTATTTACATATGAAGTAATAGCCAGTTAATGTAAAGATTTTAAAGTTTGCTTCTGATTCAGAAACAAGAGAGTAACAAAACTTTTCAAGTAATTGATTCTCACTAAAACTAACAGTGTTACTTTGGGTAGTAATCAGAAGCTTACCATTTCGTAAATTTGATAAGTTTTTGCTAGAAATTCCTTGGTTTGGCAAATTAGGATTGTATTTACCATAACACTTCATTACAAGAACAAGAAGAATTTGATTTTCAAATTCACTGCAAAAGTAATGTTTTAGTAACACCAGACCCAGATCTCTATCTCTCTCTCTCTCTTTCTCTCTCTCTCTCTCTTCCTCTCTCTCTTTTTTTTTTTTATAATAAACATTTGCTTTCTGGTTTCCCTAGTAGATGATAATGGATTTTTTCCTTCCATTTTTTTTGTCCTGACATATTTTAGGGCTTCAGTTGTACTGTGAGAAGGCCTAAACTTTTAAATAGAAGATAAAAATCATTTTCTGTTTCTTTCAGAATATTAACTGGAACATTTTATCCATTGTGTCTCTTTGGATAGTACCAGAGATTTTAGTCAGTCTTGAACAACTCATCTGAAAACTAATTATAAATTTGAAAATAATTCTTTGAGACTAGTTAACTTTACAGAAATAGAGATTAATAAGGGGGAAATAGAGTATATGAGCTTACTTGTAGTGGACAGACTGCTGTTTACAAACAAAAGCACAGACATGTGGTTGGGTATGTGTGGACTACATAATTACATATAGGCCTTCCTTATTTTTCAGAATATAAGGCACTTCTTTTCAACTTTTATTAAAAAAAGTCATCAAGCACACATCCATAGATTTTCATAATGGTTGATTTGTATTTAAATGGTACTTTGCATAAAACATGTAAATTAAGGCATATTGAGGACTTCTCTGCTTTGAATTTTAGTCACAGAAAAGAAAGTATGATAGAGTTTTTGTTATTTATAATCTATCTGTAATGTTATTTTTACATGTTTGGGGTTTTTTTTTTTTTTTTTTTTTTGGATTTTCAGAAAAGTGTTTTTCTTTCTTCAGGGAGGTACATCAGCTTGGTTTTCTGTTGTGGCATCAAACTTACTTTCAGTACACATTACTACCTTGGAGAAAGCAGATACCATCTATCAGAAGCATGCAGGTCAAACATTACTTCAGGTAACCAGATATTTGGTGACTGCATATGTCTGTGGCTATCACAACATGTGATAGCCCCTCAAGCTCAGCACATATTTCTGATTGACACAGCTGGGCCAATAGAGCCTTTGTTAGGACACAGCTTAACCACAGCACAGTCTTTGTTATGCTTTCTGCCAGCATTAGCCCGACACTCTTTCTGTCCCTTGTTTTCAGGGAACTGTATGAAAAGAGGGATGAAAAAACCTTTGGGTTCCTTTTAAGTGAGGTGAGAGTAGAAACCAGGTTAGACAAGAATAATGAAGAAACATTACATATTTAACATTGAGGTACTAGGGTGCTTAGAGCTGAATTTGAAGGGCAAGGAACATCAAAGCCTGGTGATGAAAACCCATAGGTTAAAGCAGCTCAGATTGTTCACTACTTTTGCTCACATAGCTTGAGAGCATTGTCTCATTACGGCCAAAGAGGAGTTGATGCCCTTTTTTTTTTTTAACTTCAAACTAGTAATAAGAGATTTCAGACTCCTTCTAGTTCACTGAGCCACATACAGTGCAGTGGATAAATTTGACTCATGGCCAATAACTTTGGTGTAGTATTCCACTTAGTTCTAATAATGGGGCCAGACTTATATGTAACTTGGGTCATTAAAGGGAGGAAATTACCTTAGTTACCCAAATACTTACCCAACATTCTGTTTTGTTTATACTTTGTAGGACTCATCTTAAAAACAAGCACTTGAACATAGTTGCATTTTTGTTCTTGTTGTTAAGTCCTGTCTGACTCTTCATGAGCCTGTGGACTATACCGTCCGTGGGTCTTCTTAGCAAAGATGCTGGAATGGTTCTTTGGTGGATTAAGGCAAGCAGAGGTTAAGTGACTTGCCCAGGGTCACACAGCTAGCAAGTGTCTGAGACTAGATTTGAACTCAGGTCTTCCTGATGCCAGGCCCTGTGCTCTATCCACTGAGCCCTACCTAGCTGACATTTTCATTCTTTGGTGTGGTCTTTTAAAGTACAGAAAGTTAAAGTCTTATCCTTCTTTTTTGTCTGATTATAGGATTTCAGTGATTTATTTCATGCTTAAGAATATGGATTTATTTTGAGTTTCTAAATACTTTTTTTTTTAACGATAGGTTCCAATGGGTGGAGTTGAAAGAATGGCAGAGTTCCCACCTCTGGTTTCTCAAGACATTACATTGGAAGGAATTGGTAATCTTGAGGCACTAGCTGACATCAAGCTTTCTTCTGCTGGTAATTGAACACTGAGCACTTTTTAAAAGTTTAAATTATTTGAAATAGGTACACTCATTTACATTTAGAATTGCCTGGGTGATTGTAGTACTTGTATATAGCTGATGTAAATAAGGTATTCTAAGCTGTAGAGACAAGCCTAATCAGAATAAAGACCATTCTGAGGGGCAGCTGGGTGGCCCAGTGGATAGAGCTCCAGCCCTGGAGTCAGGAGGACCTAAGTTCAAATTTGGCCTCAGACACTTGACACTTACTAAGTGTAAGAAACTGGGCAAGTCACTTAACCCCATTGACTTATTTAAAAAAACATTCTGAGAAAAAAAAAATCAGTACTCTCCCAAACACTGTATTAACTAAAGTTGATTTTGCTTGTATACTTGAATATATGTGTATACTTTTTTAAGCAGAGATTTAAGTTGTTTTGTTTTACTACTCTTTCCTAAGTTCGTTTTATTTGTGTGTAGCCCATCTTTGATTTATTAGGAAAGCATCTAGTAATATTATGTGGTGTTTGTTCATCATATTTCTTATACAGGTTGGGTTGCAATCACATCTCCATCAGAGGACAAACTACATCTTCGAGGCTACACACCTCAAGGGACAACTCTGACCATTCGTCAGCCTCCTCTTTTGCCTCACATTGTTGATGTCAAGGGGGAACGAATCAAGAAGAGTGTGGCCTATAAAACTAAAAAGCCACTTTCCATAGTGGATAGACTGAAATCAAGTAGCAAACGAAAATAAATTAAAGGAGAAACTAACAAATGTAGGATGTTGTTATGAATTACATTCACTACAAACATGCTATAAATTCACTACAAACATGCTATAAATTACCAAAGCCAATTTTTTCTAGGAAAAGATCTATAGCCTATGTTTATACCAATAAAATTCATTTTCTATAGGAAGGAAGCTTCTCAGAATTTGTTTTTGTTTTTTAAAAAAGTATCATGAACATTGAATTTACCATGTTATAAGCTGAAATGGAACCATTATATCTGATAAAACAGTATTTAATAACTTAAACCATGGGTGGGGAACTTGCGACTTCAAGGCCATGTGTAGCCTTCTATGACCTTGGGTGCAACCTTTTGATTGAGTTCAGGTTTTTAGAACAAATCCTGTTCTGTGAAGTTTGGATTTAGTCAAAGGGCCACACTTGAAGACTTAGAGGGCCATGTGGCCTCAAGGCCATAAGTTCCCTACCCCTGACTTAGATTCAGGTACTATGATGAGGGAGGTAGGTGAAAACATGCTAAGTTCATTGCTTGTGGGAGGAGACAAAATGCCCTCTAGGAATGGATGCTTTACCTAAATGTGTAAGCTTCATTATCTAAACTCTTAGGCCTCTTAACCAACAGGAGTTGAGATTTCCATAATCCATGAACACTTCCTAGTGTTCAAGTTTAATGGGAAACAAGTTTCCTGGTAAAACCAGTGGGACCAGAAACAAAACTTGGCCATACTGCTATTTTGTAGGCTTCCTCAACCATAAAAGCTTAAAGGAGGGAAAAAGTAAATATTCAGACTGATAATAGAATGGAGGCCTAACTTTCCATTCTCATGAGTTGGGGCCCCTGGTCCTAGCTGGGTACCTTTAAATAAAATGTCATCAGATCTATCACTCCCTCTTACAGGGAGTGTACCTCTACCATCTGATGGAGGATTCTTTGCAACTTTAGCATTCAAATCCTCCCTAATGAGACATTCCATCTTATAATGCATGACGTACTGTACTAAAACGAGTAGCTTATTTGTGTTATAGACCCTCAACTTGATGAACTGGTTCTATTCTCTCTTAACTACATAAGAGTTTGTGTATAAAATCATCTCTTTTTGGCTGGGATAATAAAACAAGGGAAGACCCAGAAAGGAAATGGAGACACCACAAAATCGGAAGTGATAGTGTTCCATAGAGGCAGTCAATTCTGATGCCCCATCCCTCTCCTTTCCTTTGGGGAGCCACTATAATCTGATACCCTGTCCTATAGCACAGTCTTCATTGCATGTGGCAAGTCAACCACGTACTTTAGAGCTTCACAATTTAGGCAGGTCTCCATTGCTGATGCCTGGATGTCAGTCGTACTGTAGTGATTTCTGACCAATTAAGAACTAACCTGAGTCACCGTACCTCTTTTAAACATAGTAATTCAGTATGTTGTGGTTCACTAAATAGACTAATGAAAGCAGTCTAAAGAACAAGAATGTAAAGGCTTCCTGAGTAGGTAGGAGGAAGTCAGAGGGACTGGGTTAAGGAGGTAACCTGATCCCATTCCATTTCCACAAAGGGAAAGTGGCTATATTAATAACTAGCAACAAAAAGAAGAATCGTTTATCCAGTTTGTCACTATATCTTATGTTCATTGTGTTTCTAATGTGTAGTTTATGCTTAGAAAAAATAGCATTTATACAAGTTTGCAAGGTGCTTTACATATTTTAACTCATTTGAGCCTCACAACAACCCTTTGAGGCATGTGATACTTATTTTACAGATAAGAAAACTGAGGCAAAGGGGTTCAGTGACACCTACTTCCATACAACTAATGTCCAAGGCAGGATTTGAATTCAGTGCTCCTGATTCCAAGTCTCTTTTTCTATACACTAGCTTAAACTAAGGATATACCACCAAGAGGCAAATAAAAAGTATTCTATGGAATCCTGGTCTGTAAGGCATAGTGTAAAACATCCAACCACATAACTATGTCTAGCACACAAAAGGTGCTTAATAAATGCTTTATCCACTCCCATTCTATAAATCGGGGCTGATGAGTTGTGGAGGATTAATTGAAAAACTTAGATTGCAAAATTCTATTACAAATTACTATGTAAATGCCTACTCTTAGCATTAGCCAATATGCTGGTGTGTAGTTCTCCCAACAGTTTTGTTTGTGTTGGGGTATTTCCCATAACAACCAGAAATGAAAACAGTAGAGTCGCACAGGCAGAGTCTTGTGTTTCTGGTGTAATGGAAATGCAAATTTAAAGATCTTCCCTGCCCCTAGCTTAAGTGCACCTGGAGCCTGTGGTGGGAGGCTTGTTTTTCAGGAAAGCCCACACCTTGATACTTTGTGATTGGGCAGTGGGTCCAGAAGGTTGTTACATTCTCTGAGCCAGGAGAAGGCTATATAAGCCTGAGGAGAGGCTTTGCTTTGGGGCTCACTTTGAGAAGTGTTGTGTGATTTGACCAGATGAGACTCTGGGAAGCCGTTGTTGAGAGCCCCCCGGCTTTGAAAACCCAGATGTTGATGCTTCCCTCTCTGGTAACTGTGATTTGGTATTGATGTATGTAATGTTGGGACAGTTTGGAAGCCTGTCTGTAACTCTGAAGTTCTGTAACTCTGAAGTTTGGGGTGCTGACCTTTTTCCCCTGAACTAGGTAATGTGTTTGATTAAAGTAAGCTTGTTAACCCATTCTGAATTGCTTTCCTTTTGAAAAGCAGATCTAAGAACCTATATTGGCAGCTACCCTGGGGATATTGGGGTGCTTGCCGCTACAAAATGGCGACGAGGGATGGGATCTGCTGAGTAAAAGGAAAGTATGGGGGCTGGGATAATTGTTTGTTTCCCAGTTGTGGTAGCTGTGATTCTGTGGAGCCGTGGAGCAGGAGAGAACGACCTGCATGCTGACTTCACTGAGCTGAGAGCAGGAATGGTGAGCTGCCTGCATGGAGACCTGTGGAGAAGCCTGGAGCTGCTGCCTTCTGCTGGAGAAGGAACCCAGGAGTTTGGAGTTCAGCCACAGGACAAGATAAGGACTGTGTGGCAAAGCAGGGGCACTGAATGTGTTTCCTTGCTGCATCCCACAGTTTGGGACCCAGGGGGGGATGGACTTGTGATGGGTGGGGTGAAGTGCCATGGACCCCAAGGACCCCACTTTGGTTTTGTTGCCCAGCTCCCTCTCTGGACTTGGAAGCAGGGGCTGGAGCAGTGTTGTGGGAAGGACAACCCCCTCCTCCCAAGAGAACTTTATGTGATAATGCTTTGTATTTTGTGAATTGATGTGAAAATGCAATGTACTTTGTTTAAGGCCCAGTGGCCACTTTGGTAACTTTAGATGTACCTTGAAAATATGACTTAAGGGATGGTTAGTGATAATTGAAATGTAAATTGTCTATGCTATAGGCATGCTTAGTAAGACTTTACTGAATAAGTGACTAATTGTACTTTGAGATATTGTTACAGATAAGAGACTAATTGAGTTAATCAAGACTTTGCCCCATGAGTGGAAGACTTGGACTATTGTATTTTGAGATTATATTGTGATTTTCTTATGTATCTGGAAAATGTGACCTAAGAGATGTTTTAGTGCTAATTCAAATGTAAGTTGTGTGTGCTATGGGCAAGAAAGATCTTGGGGCCGAATGTAATGGAAATGCAAATTTAAAGATCTTCCCTGCCCCTAGCTTAAGTGCACCTGGAGCCTGTGGTGGGAGGCTTGTTTTTCAGGAAAGCCCACACCTTGATACTTTGTGATTGGGCAGTGGGTCAAGAAGGTTGTTACATTCTCTGAGCCAGGAGAAGGCTATATAAACCCTGAGGAGAGGCTTTGCTTTGGGGCTCACTTTGAGAAGTGTTGTGTGATTTGACCAGATGAGACTCTGGGAAGCCGTTGTTGAGAGCCCCCCGGCTTTGAAAACCCAGATGTTGATGCTTCCCTCTCTGGTAACTGTGATTTGGTATTGATGTATGTAATGTTGGGACAGTTTGGAAGCCTGTCTGTATCTGAAGTTCTGTAACTCTGAAGTTCGGGGTGCTGACCTTTTTCCCTGAACTAGGTAATGTGTGTTTGTTTGATTAAAGTAAGCTTGTTAACCCATTTTGAGTTGCTTTCCTTTTGAAAAGCAGATCTAAGAACCTGTGTTGGCAGTCACCCTGGGGATATTGGGGTGCTTGCTGTTACATCTGGCCACTAACAGACTTCCTCCAAAATGGATATTTGGGAAGCTTCCAAGTCAATGACTCACCCACTGCTCCAGCTGCAACGGTCATCAAATGGTTTCATTTCTTCACCTAGTGTATACCCAATTTTCAGTAGAGACCTGTTCTGAAAGGCTGCCTCTGATCATTTGCTCAAGCCTCCCTTCACTTTATCTAGACGTCTTGTCCATGTTTCATTTTTCTCTTGACTGAGTCTCCCTGGAGAGGTTTTGTTTTTTTTTTTAATTGCAACAATTCTTAATTTTAGAACCAACTAAACTTACGGAATCTTCAAGTCAAAAGGGGATTGGGATAGGGTGGCATTTATTACAATCTGAACGTAAATAAAAATTCCTTCTAAAAATACCCTACATATAGCCTTTGAACACAGCTAGTAAGAAAGAACCCACTACCTCCCAAGATAACCCAATCCACTTGGGGATATCTCTAATAATGAGGAATTTCTGTCAAGCCTGAGGTTGCTTTTTTGAAACTCCCACCTATTGCTACTACTTATGCCATCTGGGCATCCAAGTGGAACATCACATAACAACCCTAAGAGGACTTAAAGGGAGTTAGGTGCCATCACCCCCATCATCCCTGCCTTAGCTAAGTCTTGTTCAAGATAAACTTCCCCCATTCCTTCTACTCACACTCATATGACAAGATCTCTAGGCTTCTCACCATCCTGATTGCCCTCTGAGTCCTCCAAGCTATCAGTGTCTTTTGGAAAACATGATGGCCAGGGCTGAGGACAGGATCCATATGTGGTTTGACTAGGGCATAAAACATTAGTATCCTTACTTCACTGGTCCTAGACACTTTTTAGGAAACTGAGCTCTCATACTTGCTCTTAGTACTTTTGGCTCTTAATATACACCCTTTGTGAATAAATGAGTTACATATTCACTAAGAGGAAAAACATCAATGTTAACTTTTCAGCATTGTCCCCAGTGTATCCAGCAATGATGTCACACTTTCCCATGACATGGCTTTTTTTTTTTTTGGTTGAAAAACAAAAAAACAGCCAGACAGAGCTCAAGGCTAGGAGATCTGTGATGGGCAATTTGTAATTTCTAATATTTAATATTCCAAAACATCCACTCCTCAGTCCCAAGCCCTGTGTCAAAAAACTTTTGAGCCTTTGTTTCCAAGTATTCCTTAAAGCTTAAACCTTTCGATGCTTGATTGACTAACCTGCAACATTGGTGTCTACTGATTTCATTATCAATCAGTGTTCTCATTTTTTTGGAAGCAATAATAGTAATCATAATGATTGTTCCCTGAATGTGCCAGTGTCTCTCTTTGTTAAATATTGCAGATGAGAAAACAGGGCAGAAAGGTGACATGCCCAAGATCACAAGGCAGCCAAAATAATTGTTTTTAATTTTATTGATTTCTTGTTTTTATATTACCTTTATTTCTAAATATAGCCCCCCTTTTCCTCTCCAGTAAGGCATCCATTATAATAAAGAACTGAAGAGAGGGGGAAAAAAAGCTGTTCAGCATGACTAACACATCAATCCAGTCTATCAGTAAGTATAATGTTTTATACTCAGACCCTCCCAGTGTGAAGAAAGGAGGAAGGTTCATGTGTCAAGTAGTTAAAAAAAGAGAGAGAGAGACTAAAATGCAATATGGTTCAAGGGAAAGAATCAGAGCACCTGAGCTTAAAGGCCTGTTCTGCTACGTCTTTATCCTCCTCCTCCAGTCTCAGTTTCCACATCTATAAAATGAGGTCATTGAGCTAGGTGTCCTGAAAAAGGTTCCTTGGAACTGCAAACTGGTGGTCCTTCTACTTCTTAAAATTCTGATTCTAAATGCCTTCCCTGGAAATATCAAAAAGTCTAGGCATTTCCATTCTTTTCACTTCCTATTCCATAATTTTCCCTTTCTTCTAAAAGTCTTGAGTTCTGCCTACTATTTCCCATATTTCCTATAATCTATGATTCCCAAGTTTTATTTCTTATTCCACAACAGCTGTTATCCATTTGGTCCAACAATAAAATCAGAGTGGATATTTCAAGGTTATCTCATTCACATACATTCCAAACAGATGAGAGACAAGCACATTTTAAAGACCTTACAGAGGGGAGTTGTTGGTTTCCCCCAGTTACTCCTACTCTTTGAATCACAATCATAATAATAGCTAAACATTTATTTAGTGCTCACTATATGCCAGCCACTGTGTTTTACAATTATCATTTCCTTTGATCATCCCACCAAGTTATAATCGGGAAGAGCAACAGGCTCTTTCTGGAGCCAAAAGACCTGATATGAAGTTTTGCTCTGCCACTTAATCAGCTGAACAACATAAATCACTTTACCCCTCCAAGCCTCACCTTTAACATGAGGATAATGATATCTACCCTGCCAATATCAGTGTAAATTTAAAAAGTACTTTTTATGAACTATCATCACTGAATATGTGGTTCTTCTTGATCCATATAAAATACCATTACCTTTGCTATACATGTGGAACTCAAGCTTTTAAGTCTTCAGAGTTGGGGTCTATTTTATAGACACATGAAGTGCTGTGCGTGTATGGTTTATCCTACAATGCTACTCAGACCAAAGCAAATATCTTCTCTCCCCCTGTGTATTGTGGTCCCAGTGTTTCTGCTTTGTCAATGAGGGTACTAACCAAGTACCACGGACAGATCACAATTTAAGCGGGATCCTGATCAGTTCTGGTGAAAATCAGCTAGCTGTAAAAGACTGAAAAGAAGGCTGGATACTGGCTGGGCAACAAAAAGCAAACTCATGAGAGAAAATTCTAATTATGGTCTTGATGTTGGGTTGAGTAACCTTGAGAAGCTGTTTCACCACAGTTGGTTGTTTCCTCACGATTCAAATACTTAGAAACTGAATCACAAATTCAGCCCTCTTTTAACAATGTCATTTCTATTTTTGTAGAACTGGCCTTTTTTTTTCTTTTTCAAAATGTTCCTCAATATAGTTAGCTGTAAGCATGAAGGTCTTCTGCTAGCAGCAGTAACTCTACCCAACACCAGCAGTTCTTCCAAATCAGTTTAAAAGCTCACTTGAGGATTTTCCTCCTTCCCTCCTGCACAATCATGAATTTCTCTCAATGTGTCACCTAACTTTATAGTACAAAGCTAGAGGAGAGCAGGAATGGGAATATTTTGATTGGCTGAAAACAGCCAGATAGAGAGTGTTCTGTTGAAATGCAAGTCAAAATATCGCTTTTTTCTGGATAAACAAAAGCTACTTTGTAAAAACTAATTAGCTCACTGGGACTGAGAAATGGCCTGAAGATTTGGAACAGCTGGAAACCTAAGCAAGCAAAGATAAGTGATTTTGAGAACACAAAGGAAAACAATAGGAGACAAACTTCTATTATTCTATTAGAATGTGAACTCCTTGGAGAACAGGCAATGCCTTGCTTTTCTTTTTCAATCTCTGGCACTTTGCACATAGTAAGGACTTAATAAATGCTTTTGCATTAATTCATTCTATTTCCAGGTTAGCCATTATTTCCCATTTAGCCTTGAGAAATGACTTCACTTGCCACCTAATTCTCATATGTTAAACAAGGATTTTTTTTTCCCCCAGGAATTCAGCTTCTGAGGAAAAATGAAGGAAAATTAATCTCTACAATGTTATGAGCCCCCGGGGGAGGGGGAAGCTTAACATATGTAAGGGTAATTGCACTAAATATAAACCACTGAACAAAAGTCAGATCAACAGACTAATCTTGAGTCAGACTGCCTATGGCAGCAATCAGTTCACCAGCTAATTCAAATCTTTTGACTTTTAGCAAAATTCAAATTTCATGTGAAGTTTGTGAATTAAGCCATTGGTAATGGGCATTACTGATTACATGGTAAAAGCCAAGCACAGAAGGATTTAAACAGTTTG
The DNA here is from genome assembly GCA_011680675.1 of Gymnobelideus leadbeateri. Lineage (NCBI taxonomy): Eukaryota > Metazoa > Chordata > Mammalia > Diprotodontia > Petauridae > Gymnobelideus > Gymnobelideus leadbeateri. The sequence continues at coordinate 237,182 of WOXC01011306.1, forward strand.
ATCTTTGTCACATGCTTAAAAGTTCGCTCAGAGGAACTCATCCTGAAACAATCGCCACAGAAAAGCCAGAAAGGGTCAAAAGGAGGTCAGAAATTCATGGCATGTATGTAGTACAAGCTTTATTTTTAGATCTTTAGAACCTAACATGAAAAATTAGAACAACTTACTGAATCAAAGACTATTCATCCCCAACCCAACTCTACTAGTAACCCACCATTTGTCAGTCATTTAACTTCTTGGCTGTGTCCAAATCCTAACTATGAAGCAGGATCAATGAAAATCATTCTAAAATCCCATCCCATTTGTGTTTTGAAAACATTTTAAAATTAGTTTTTTTATCAGCAAAAATCTGCCCTTTCTTTCTCTCCACCCCACTCCCTGCAAACATTCCCCGCCCCCCCCCAATGAGAATAAATGAAGGAAAAACAAAAGTCCTGTTACAAACTCGTATGGTCAAGCAAAATAAATTTCTACTTCGGTTATATCCAAAAGAAATACACACATACTTTATATGTGTGTGTGTGTGTATACATTTATATGTGTGAATACCTATGTGTCTATGCTTTTATATAGACACACATATTTCTATCAATTAGGCATATCTGACTCTTCATGACTCAATTTGGGGTTTTCTTGGCAAAGATCCTGGAATGGTTTACCATTTCCTTCTTCAGCTCATTTTACAGATGAGGAAACTGAGGCAAACATGGTTAAGTGATTTGCCCAAGGTCACACTATTAGTAAGCATTGGATGGTGGATTTAAACTCAGGTCCTCCTGATGATGGGGTATAGGCTCTGGAAACCCCTTGAACTCCCCTTGATTTTTCCTACTTGAACAAGTCTCTGGAGTTTGCCTGAGGCTATAATCCTCTCAAATAGCCTTTCATTGTAGAACACCAATCTGCCAATTCTGTTACTCCTAACCTAACCCAGCCCTTCATTGTCTTCATGATAGCCTCCCACTACTTCCCACCCTTAATCATATCTAGACCTTGTGTGTACCCCAAAACCTTATTGTACCCCAAAAACTGTGTGCAACAGAAATCCTTACCCAAATAATACTCAGACGTTTCTCAAGGTAGGAAGCAGAAAAGAATGTTTTATTATAATCTCAAGAAAGGGCCACCCTCCTGACAAATGTCAGGGAAGAGAAGCAGTTTACAAAAGGAAATGGCAAAGTTATAAAGTCATAATGCAGAATTCTCCCCCACCCCCCTCCTGACCCTTTTCTTCCATTGGCTAGAAATAGGTGTACAATCTAAGTGAGGCAATCTACTTCAAGTACCAGAACAAGGAAACAGTGGATCACCCAATGTACATTTGAGAAAGCACTTCTGTCCTTATTTGGCATATCTTGTGCTGAGGTGGCACTGGGGAAGGTCTCCATTGCTCTAAGTGATATTCCTGCAAGGTCAGGTGACTTCTAAACTTAGGCCTGGTGGATGCTGAAGCCACTCTAGATTTGATTTTTCAGAATGGGGAAACTTCACTGCAAATTATCCCTCACAGGGGCGGAGCCAAGATGGCAGAGTAGAAACAGCATTTCCAATGTGCTCTGCCCCACACAAATTTCAAACAATGTGAAAGGGAGCTCCGAACAACTTCTGGAGCCACAGCACCCACAGAACGGCACAGAGAAGCTAACCTCCTGCTGAGGACAGCCCAGCAGCCCTGCAGGGAGCCGCCAGCTCAGCGCTCTGAGAGCAGGCAGCACAGCTCACTGGGAACCTACAGCACAGCCCGCAGAGCCGAGCCCAGGTCCGCGGTTTCAGCCCCAGGGCGGCCAGGCCTTCAGCCAGCTGGTGGAACGCCAGAACACCAGCAATTGTGGCGATTCCAGAATTATCAGCACAGATATGCCTAGGACAAAGTGAGAGGTTAGTGCCCTATGGACTTTGGGACCAGTATTTGGGAAACACATGGCTTCCTCCCCTGGGGGCAAAAAGCTGCTGAAGAAACAGCTGCACAGAAGCCATTTTGCAGTGTCAGCAGTGGCTCTAGCTCCTGGTCTGCGAACTGTAGGAAGATCCAGCAATCAGTCTGGGGGTTAATCGCTTTTGCTTTAAACTGCCTGGATATGGATTGTGGTCTGGGGGGGAAGTTTGGGGTGGGTATCCAACTTGCCAGAGTGGGTGGAGGCTTTACAGAGGCCACCCAACTGGCGGAAGTTGTGAAGACCCCATGTTTGGGCGGAAGCTCCCCTGTCTGGTGGCAGAGTCCTACTGTGGCAACAAGCCCAAAAATCAAGTGATTGAGTGGCAATATGCCTAGGCAAACGAAACAAAATAAACAGAAAAGTTCAACATTGGACTCCTATTTTAGGGGCAAAGAGGCTCAAAGCATGGAGGAGGACTGTGAGATCAGAACTCCTGCACCAAAAGCCCCAAATGAAAATACAAGCTGGCTACAGGCCATAGAGGACCTTAAGAAGCAGATAAGAGAAGTGGGGGAAAATTTGGGAAGAGAAATGAAAAAGATGCAAGAAAAGTATGAAATGACAGTCAACAGCCTGACTGAGGAAAATAACACCTTAAAAAATAGACTAACTCAAATGGCAAAAAGAGGCTCAGAAAGGCAATGAGGAGAAGAATGCCTTAAAAAGTCGAATTTGCCAGATGGAAAAAGAATCTCAAAAGCTTACTGAGGAGATTCATTCCTTCAGAGTTAGACTGGAGCAAATGGAAGCTAATGACTTTATGAGAAATCAAGATGCTGTTAAGCAGATCCAAACAAATGAAAGATTAGAAGGCAATGTGAAATATCTCATGGGAAAAACCACTGACCTGGAAAATAGATCCAGGAGAGACAATTTAAAAATTATTGGACTACCTGAAAGCCATGATCAAAGAAAGAACCTAGAAATCACCCTTCAAGAAATTCTCAAAGAAAATTGCCCTGATGTTTTAGATCCAGGGGGCAAAATAGAGGTTGAAAGAATCCACCAATCACCTCCTGAAAAAGATCCCAAAAAGAAAACTCCCAGGAATATTATAGCCAGGTTCCAGAATCCCCAGATCAAGGAGAAATACTACAAGCAGCCAGGAAGAAACAATTTCAATATTGTGGAAACACAATCAGAATAGCCCAGGACCTGGCAGCTTCTACATTGAGGGACAGAAGGGCATGGAATATGATATTCCAGAGGGCAAAAGAGCTGGGAATGAACCCAAGGGTCACCTACCCAGCAAAACTGAGTATCTTGTTCCAGGGGAAAATATGGTCATTCAGTGGAATAGAGGATTTTCAAGCATTCTTGATGAAAAAACCAGAGTTGAATAGAAAATTTGACATTCAGACACAAGAAGCAAGAGATGATTGAGAAAGCAATCAGGGAAAAGAAATCAAAAGGAACTTATGAAGTTGGACTATTTATAGTCCTACATGGAAAAACAATAACTGTGTTTGATGAAACCTTTCTCATTATGAAAATAATTGAAGATGGGTATATGGCATATGTTCACAGGTATACATGGATAGAGGGCACAGGTTGAATTTGATGGGAAGGGATGATTATTATTTTTTTTTGGAGGGCAATTGGGGTTGGGTGACTTGCCCAGGTTCACGTGGCTGGGTTTTTGTTTGTGTGTTGGGTGTCTGGGGCCAGATCCAAGCTCGGGTCCTTCTGGCTCTGGTGCGGGTGCTCTGCTCGCTGTGCCACCTAGCCGCCCCAAGGAAGGGATGATTCTTAAGGGGTGAAGTCAAGAGGTGAGAGAGGAAAGTGGCAAGAGGAGATGGAGAGAGACAGGTAGGGCAAACTATCTCATGTAGAAGAGGCAAGGGGAAGTAGTTGCAGGGGAGGGGAAGAACAGGAAGGCAAAAAGGCAAAAGCATATTCTCATTGAAGTTGGCTCAAGGAGAGAATCACATACATACTAAATGGAATATCTTACCCTCACTCACTCTCCTGAGTAGGGGAAAGGGGGATGAGAGGGGGATGATGGAGGGGAGGGCATTCTGGGGAGAGGGGAGGTTAGAAGTACCCACTATCAAAGAGGGACAAGATCAAAGTAGGGAATGGACCAGGTGGGAGGTGAGACAGGTGGGAGGGAAATATAAGCAGTCTTTTACAATATATCTACTATGGTAATGTTTTGCATAGATATACATGTACAACACATACTGAATTGCTTATCTTCTCAGAGGGAGTGGGTGACAAGGGAGAAGTGGAATGGATCTGAAAATCAAAGTTTTAAAATTAAATGTTTCATAAGATGTCCAGGCAGTGGGGCTCAAAGATTCACCTTGCCCTAATGGCAAAGTCGAAGGGGGTATGGGAGAAGATATGGGAGAGAGCAGATTGGATGAAGGGATATCTAGTGGGACTGCTATTCTGGGGTGGTGGGTAGGGGAAAAATGGGGGAAAAATGTAACTCATAATCTGGTGGAAATGAATGATGTAAACCAGAAGTTAATAAAGCATTTGTTTAATTAAAAAAAAAATTATCCCTCACAACCTCATTCTCCCTTGGCCATGGTGGTCCAGGTTCCTGGCATTCCAGCCCTTCTTTGTTACCTCATACCCCAGCCTATTGGCCATTCCCATGAAGATCCCCCCTAGACCCCTCCTCCAGTCACCCCAGACTACTTGGCCACTCCTAGATCCCTCCCACAGTCCCACAGTCCTTTTGTATCCATCTTGCCTCCAGGAAAAGTACTCAGATTCCTTGAGTCTAGGCAATGCTGACATTCCTTAAGAGTCTGGCCAATGTGGCAGATTTTTAGAATCATGCCCACTATTGGTATTTTAGTAAACTTAGTTTTTCTTTGGATGAAAGAAGGCTTGGGTCAAACTCATTCAGGCAGGACCCAAATGTATATTGCTATTTTGGGGTCCCAGCACCCCTAAACCTCAACCCTGACTCCAGGTCAGGCATTCTATCCACTGTACACTCTGTGTGTGTGTGTGTGTGTGTGTGTGTGTGTGTGTGTGTGTGTGTGTGAGAGAGAGAGAGAGAGACAGAGAGACAGAGAGACAGAGAGAGACAGAGAGAGACAGAGACAGAGAGTGTGTTTCTAAGCCTTTCAAAGTTGTCTTTACAATATTGTCATTGTATAAATTGTTCTCTTGGTTCTATTCACTTCTTTCCGTATTGATCATACAAGTGTTTCCAGATTTCTCTGAAATCATCCCCTTCATCATTTCTTATAGCACAATAATATTCCATCCCATTTATATACCATAACTTGTTCACCCACCCATTCCGTAACTGATGGGCATCCCTCAATTTCCAATTTTTTTCCACATCAGAAAGAGGTTCTACAAATATTTTTGTACATCTATAATTGGTTTGTTTTGCTTAGGACTAATACTTCTTTTTTTTTCAACCTTTCCTCTAATTCTCCCTTGTGCCTTCTCCTCTTCCCTACTATTTCACTGTTTAGTGAAAAGCAGTTATGAAAATTTTTTGCGGAGACCCAAAGTCATGGACATGTAGGAAAAATTACATGTGACAAAAATCATGATGACAATAATAACTAGTATTTATATAGCATTTCAAGATATACAAAGTGCTTTACAAATATATCATTTAATCTTCACAACAACCTTGGGAGGTAGGTATTATCCCCATTTTTATAGATGAAGAAACTGAAGCAAAGGTTAAGTAACTTGCCCAGGGTCACATTGATGAAGTGTAGGCTCTGGGAACCCCCCTGAGCTCTGCTTGAATCTTTGAGATACAGGCTCTGGGAACCCCTCTTGAACTCTGATTAAATTGTCCCATTTGATAAGGCATTTGCTTGACGCCATAAACCTTTCCTTGTGGCTGGGCCCATATTTCTGTTACTAACCTAGCCCTCCATTGTCCATCTCCTTCCCACCCTTGAACCTATCAAAATATCAATCCACCCTTGAACTGGCCATCCGTAGTCTCCAGGTAGCCTCCAGCAAATTCCCACCCTTAAATGCTCATTTACCTCATTAACTCCTCCTGAAGACCCTCCCCAAACTCCTCCTCTAGACCACCCCTAGATTCCTCCCACAACCTTCTGTATATAAGACCCCATCTTATCTCCATGTGGTGTGAGTGCCATAGAATTTTCTAGCACAGACTTACTGTGTCCAATACAAGCGAACTTTTAATGAACTTTGCTTTCCTTTGGCTGAGAGAAGACTTGAGTCGAATTCATTTGGCAGGACCCAGCATGTTGGTATTTTGGGGTCTCTAGCACCCCTAACCCTATACGTCATCATCTTATGATGACCCTCTTCATTTTGACCTCTTCCCTGAGGCCAGTTCTAAACTCACCTTCCTGACTCCAAGCCCAGTGATCTCTCCACTGTACCAACTAGCTACCTCTATATATTCATGACCATAAAGACCACCCAACATGGCAAAAACATCATACTATTGGGAATACAACTGAAGAGTGTGTACATAGAGAGTTAGTTGTCTATTCAAAAACAGATAAAGCAGCATTATTTATAGAGCTGGAAACAACCTAGAATTCCCTGCAAATGGTGAACAGTTTTATAAACTGTTATCAGTGATGATAAACAGGAGAAATAGCAAGAAATTGGGAAAAATGCATATGAAAAAAGAACCAAAAGGACAATACACACAATAACTAAGTCTACTTTAAAAAGAAGCCATATACATAAAAACAGAGATGAGGGAACAAACAGGTGGATGAAGACTTAGCAATTAATAATTATGAATTATTTATAATTAATAAGCATTTTTAATTAGCATTTTAAGATTTGGAAAGTACTTTCCAAATATTGTCTCCTTTGATTCTCATAACAACCCTGGGAGATGGGAGCTATTTATTATCCCCATTTTATGAATAAGAAAACTGAGGCAGACAGAGGCAAAGGGATCTGCCCAGGGTCACACAGCTACTAAGTACCTAAGGTTGTATTTGAACTCAGGTCTTCCTGACTCCAGGTCCTTCAGGCCACACTATCCAATTATGGACTGCCTATAAGGGATATAAAGTAGTAGGAATTCATTTTACATGTCAATATCTGTAAAGCTAAGTTTATTTGGTTTTGCTCTTATAAATTAACTGCATAATACATTTTTCCAACAATTAACCTGATTTTCTGTATTAAAGTATTGAGAGAAAAACATATGAAAATATCTTGTGTGACATATCAGTTGTATTATTTTATAAATATACATCTAACACGCCAGATTTAATTAATTAAAATTATTTTTTTAGGGAATTCCTTTTATAGCAATCAGATTGGAGAGTAGGATTATTGCACATCTCAAAAGCTAAAATTAGTTTATGTTGGGCTTTTTATTTTAGGATGTTTTGTTTCAAGAGTCATGTGTAACATATAGAAGTTCAAGAGACATAATTTCTGGGTAATTAATCATTTTACTAATCGTGCTAGTATATAATTAATAAAAAGGCTCAGTGACACTCTTGAATACCAAAGATCCCCTCAAAGAACACACTCAATGCTTATATGCCCTTGGAAGAGTGGGTGGTCCTGAGGGTGGCAATCAACCCTGATGAGTTAACAATGAGAAGAATGAATATTATAGTGAGAGGTGGACCTATTCTAATGAGGGTCTGGGAGATGATGTCATTTACTTCCAAACCACCCCTAGCCTCGGGCAATCTAATTAAAGAATTTATCTTCATCCAAACCTGTGTAAAACCCTCTGGGTTTCCCAACCTGAGAGGAGTCTGAACAAGACTGGAGAAAGTAAATCTGATCTCATTATGGCAATGTCTTTCAGATGCTAGTGTGGCCTAGTAGTGAATAAGTTTTCAGAGAGAGATAAATCCTGTGTCTCCCCAATATTAACAATTATTTAATCACCATTTTTCTCACATGATTTACTTAAACTGTAACAATAATAGCTGATATTTATGTATCACTTTAAGGTTTCCAAAGCACTTCATAAACAAATCATTTCATCTTCACAACTCTGTGAGTAGGTACTGTTCACTTATTCAGTTGTGTCCAACTTGTGACCCTGTGGCCCACGGCATGCCAGTGTTATCCACGGAGTTTTTTTTGACAAAGATAATGGAGTGATTTGCTGTCTCTTTAATAGATTAAGGCAAACAGAGGTTGTGACTTGCCCAGGGTCACACAACTAGTAAGTCTCTGAGACCAGCTTTTAACTCAGGTCCTTCTGACTCTAGTCCCAGTGCTTTATCCACTGAGCCACCTAGGTACCTCCAAGATAGGTACTACTGGCCTCATTATCCCCATTTTACAGATGTGGAAACTTATCAAATCAGAAAAAGTGAAGGGACTTGTCCATAGTCACATAGCTAATAAGTGTGAGGCCCTAGATTTGCATTCAGGTCTCTTCTGATTCCAGGTCCAATGCTCTTGCCATCACACTATTCACCAAAAGTCTGTAATAACAAGCTGTGTAATAACAGGATCCTACTATCTGTTCTCTTCTTCAATTTCTCTTTATGCATGGCAAGTCAAAAAGGACACGGTAATCTCAGAAATCTGGTGCATACCGCTCAAATGATACATTCAACTTTATTACTAACTTTTCTATTACTGTCAATTTTTAAATGGGTTGAAAATTTATTTAAAGAAAGCTCTCCCCTTTCTTTTCTTATTCTTATTCAAAAATCAGTTTGTTTAGATCAGCTATACAATCTTAAAGCAAGTTGATCAATTCTATATCCTGTTATTGATGACCTCCTCAAGTCTAAAGAAGCATCCAAAAGGAAGGCTTAGTTGGAAATTCTCATAATCACCACACAGTTCCAGAGGTTCTCATGTTGGGACCTGTTGATGCATCTTCACAGATGAAATATGAGTTGACTTGAGGTCCATGCCCTGAATTAAATGTACAATACCCAGGAAGCCCTCTAACATCATCTGAGGTGGAGTGGGTAGGGTTGACTGCCAGCAAGCCATCTGTTGACCACAAAGTGAACTCCAGCCAGCCAGCTGGTATCTGTATAAATAAAGTTTCAAGGTGGGACAGTTGGTGGTGATACAAAGGGAAAAAGAAGGGAAGGGAGAGAGGGAAGCAAGGGTGGAGAGAAGGAAGAAGGGAGGAAAGAAAAAGGGAATGGAGAGAAGAAAGAAGGGAGGGAGGAAAAAGGGGAGGGAAAAAAGGAAGTGATGAGGTACAGGCTCTGGGAACCCCCTCAAGCTCTTCTTAAATCTTTGAGGGGCGGGCTCTGGAAACCTACATGAACTCAGACTGAATGGTCCCATTAGATAAGGTATTTGCAAGAGGCCCTAAACCTTTCATTGTGGCTCTGCCCAAACCTTTGTTACTAGCTTGGCCCTCCATTGTCCATCTACTTCCCACCCTTGAGCCTATCAAAATGTCTATAACCAAATCAACTATTACCTGACCTCATCTGATTCCTCCTGAAGACCCTCCCCAAACTCCTCCCCTAGATTCTTCCCACAACCTTTCTGTATATAAGACCCCATCTTGTCTTCATGTGGTGTGACAGCACCATAGAATTTTCCAGCACAGACTTACTTTGTGTCCAATACAGGCAAACTTTTAATAAACTGTGTTTTTCTTTGGCTGAGAGAAGACTTTAGTCAAATTCATTCAGCAGGACCCAGCATGTTGGTATTTTGGGGTGTTGAGCACCCCTAACCCTATATATATATATATATATATATATATATACGTCATCATCTTATGGTAACCTTCATTTTTATGGTTTCCTGATATCAGAAAACACTGCTAATCTCAAGCTCTTCTCCAGCCAGGACTGAAAGGTACATAAGCCTCCTTTTTCCTTTTTTTTTTGTGCATGGAAAGTATGTGTGTGTGTGTGTGTGTGTGTGTGTGTGTGTGTGTGTGTGTGTGTGTGTGTGTGTGTTTTGGCCCCTCTCCTAGACCATCCCTAGATTCCTCCCACAACTTTTCGGTATGTAAGACCCCATCTTGTGAGAGCGCCTTAGAATTTTCCAATACAAGCTTACAGATACTGAGGCTCCTTAAGAGTCTACCCAATAGGGTGAACTTTTAATAAACTTTGTTTTTCTTTGGCTGAGAGAAGACTTGAGTCAAATTCATTCGGCAGGACCCGGTGTGTTGGTATTTTGGGGTATCAAGCACCCCTAACCCTAACCTCTACAGAAGAAGGGAGAGAGGAAAGAAGGGAGGGAATGAGAAAGGGGAGAGAGATGGAAAGGGAAGCCCAGCAGAAGGAAGAAACACCTCCCTGCTTGAACACAAAATGTTACTGCTGCCAGTCAAAGGCAAATGGAAGCAAGACAGCCATTGAGGTAAGCTTCAAAGAAAAACAAGATGGTGTCCAGAGGAAGGAGAACAAGCTAAGGACAAGCAAATTCCCTGCCCCCTAGTCTGCAAACATCTGTTGGAGGGTGGATAGCCTTGTTACACTAAGCTGCCACCACTCCCTTTTGGTCCTGGGAGGCTGGGACCTGTAAGAGCCTCAGCATCTGAAACAATATCCTAATAAATAGGTCACATGGGAAGAGGACCAGAATTTGAAGCAAAATACTCACCCAAGGGCCAAAAAGTCATGAGTGTTTTCAAAGCTAACCTTGCATTTATTGGCATCCACCTACTGAAAATAGGAATAGAATGTGGGCGGTTACAACCTCTTCATTCCTCTTCTCACCAGCTTCCCATCACACCAGGGTCCTAATTTAGATATTTGTTAATTAGTCACAGCAGTCATCAGGGGCCCAATGTAAGAAAGACATAAAATCAGTCCTTTCAAAATTAGAAAGGACAAAAGAAATTGGGCTGGAGTTATTTCAGATCTTGGTACAATTCGACTTTTACATTATATTTTCTCCTAGATTTGACCTATAAATTGAACTCATTACCATCTATTTCTGTTGGGAAGTAGGATATGGAATTGGAGACATGAAAGGCTGAGTGGAACACAGCAGCTGAGTCTACATTTAAAAGAGTGAATTCTTTTATAAATGTTTTTATAATTGGTTTCCTTTGTGATCCTATGTATTTTGCTTAATGTATTTTTTAAAAAAACATTATTCTGAGAAGGGATCCACAGGCTAGATTACCCTTTTGGGTTAAGGAACACTATAAGGAAACACTGAAACAAAGTATTTCCACTGTTTTCATGGGACTGTAGTAGATAGCACCAAAACAAATTTCGAAAACATACTTGAGAGACCCAGTCAGTTCCTAGTCCTGACTCTTACACTGACTGAAAGATAATTACAGGTACTGAAAAGTCCTTTTTGCAAAGAGCTCCATTTCTACCTCAATTACTAAGTGACCTGAATTGTGATATTACTGGTGGCCTGGCCAACAGGTATGGTGAGAAGAGAGGTTCCATCTCAACACCACCCAGGGTTAAAGGCCATGTCTGAATCACTGGAACATCTGGGGGAAGTTTTCAAGTTGATCTATGACACAATTAAATGATGAGATCTTTTAGGGAGGTTACTTTACAGGGAAAATACCTAAATCACAAACAGTGCAGAGTGACTTCTTAAGTGAAGATTGCAAGGTCCTGTTACCAGTTACATATGTGGGGAGATACCTTCCAAGGACATAGGGCCTGAGGGAGACAAGAGTCTCATGATAAGGAAGACAAAAAGAAATGTTGCCTCCCTTAAACTAATTACTTCATACAGTTTTCTATTCCCAGCAGAAACTGAACTGTAAACAAGTCTTTGCAACAGGCCCCAAAAAGTCCCAGCTGTACAAAGCTGTATTCACATCATTAGGGGAGTGCTAAAGAAATAATAAAAAAACAATAGTAATCCTATAAAATGGATGAAATGCACATTAACAACAGAATGCCCAACAAGGACTAGAAAGTATAGTTCCCCATTCCTAAAAGTTTGCATCCCGTTGATGGGGTGCTTGGGATATATTTATTTGTAACATCAGTCTATGTTTGTAACATCAGTTTGTAATATCAATTTGTAACATAGTTTGTAAATGGGGTGCTTGGGATCTATGTCTATAAAACCAATTTGTAAAACCAGTCTGTAAAATCACATCCCCCACCCCCCCCACCCCCCCCCACCCCCCCGTGTAATGGAAATGCAAATTTAAAGATCTTCCCTGCCCCTAGCTTAAGTGCACCTGGAGCCTGTGGTGGGAGGCTTGTTTTTCAGGGAAGCCCAACCTTGATACTTTTGTGATTGGGCAGTGGGTCAAGGAGGTTGTTACAATCTTTGAGCTAGGAGAAGGCTATATAAACTCTGATGAGAGGCTTTGCTTTGGGGCTCACTTTGAGAAGTGTTGTGTGATTTGACCAGATGAGACTCTGGGAAGCCGTTGTTGAGAGCCCCCCGGCTTTGAAAACTCAGATGTTGATGCTTCCCTCTCTGGTAACTGTGATTTGGTATTGATATAATGTTTGGACAGTTTGGAAGCCTGTCTGTTATCTGAAGTTCTGTAACTCTGAAGTTCGGGGTGCTGACCTTTTTCCCCTGAACTAGGTAATGTATGTTTGTTTGATTAAAGTAAGCTTGTTAACCCATTTTGAGTTGCTTTCCTTTTGAAAAGCAGATCTAAGAACCTGTGTTGGCAGTCACCCTGGGGATATTGGGGTGCTTGCCGCTACAAAATGGCGACGAGGATGGGATCTGCTGAGTAAAGGAAAGTATGGGGGCTGGGATAATTGTTTGTTTCCCAGTTGTGGTAGCTGTGATTCTGTGGAGCCATGGAGCAGGAGAGAAGCCTGCATGCTGACTTCACTGAGCTGAGAGCAGGAATGGTGAGCTGCCTGCATGGAGACCTGTGGAGAAGCCTGGAGCTGCTGCTTCTGCTGGAGGAGAAGGAACCCAGGAGTTTGGAGTTCAGCCACAGGACAAGATAAGGACTGTGTGGCAAAGCAGGGGCACTGAATGTGTTTCCTTGTGCATCCCACAGTTTGGGACCCAGGGAGGATGGACTTGTGACTGGTGGGTGGGGTGAAGTGCCATGGACCCCAAGGACCCCACTTTGGTTTTGTTGCCCAGCTCCCTCTCTGGACTTGGAAGCAGGGGCTGGGCAGTGTTGTGGGAAGGACACCCCCCTCCTCCCAAGAGAACTTTATGTGATAATGCTTTGTATTTTGTGTTTAAGGCCCAGTGGCCACTTTGGTAACTTTAGATGTACCTTGAAAATATGACTTAAGGGATGGTTAGTGTAATTGAAATGTAAATTGTCTATGCTATGGGCATCTTAGTAAGACTTTACTGAATAAGGTACTGGTTGTACTTTGAGATATTGTTACAGATAAGAGACTAATTGAGTTAATCAAGACTTTGCCCCATGAGTGGAAGACTTGTACTTTGAAAACTGATGTAACTGATTGAGTTAACTTAAGAGTGACTATTTTTTGATTTTACGGATAAGTGGAGTAACATTTGCCCCATGAGTGGAAGACTTGACTATTGTATTTTGAGATTATATTGTGATTTTTTATGTACCTGGAAAATGTGACCTAAGAGATGTTTAGTGCTAATTCAAATGTAAATTGTTATGCTATGGGCAAGAAAGATCTTGGGGCGAATGTAATGGAAATGCAATTTAAAGATCTTCCCTGCCCTAGCTTAAGTGCACCTGGAGCCTGTGGTGGGAGGTTGTTTTTCAGGAAGCCCAACCTTGATACTTTGTGATTGGGCAGTGGGTCAGGAGGTTGTTACATTCTTGAGCAGGAGAAGGCTATATAAGCCTGAGGAGAGGTTTGCTTTGGGGCTCACTTTGAGAAGTGTTGTGTGATTTGACCAGATGAGACTCTGGGAAGCCGTTGTTGAGAGCCCCGGCTTTGAAAACCCAGATGTTGATGCTTCCCTCTCTGGTAACTGTGATTTGGTATTGATATAATGTTGGGACAGTTTGGAAGCCTGTCTGTTTGATTGTAAGTTCTGGGTGCTGACCTTTTTTCCCTGAACTAGGTAATGTATGTTTGATTAAAGTAAGCTTGTTAACCCATTTTGAGTTGCTTTCCTTTACAAAAGCAGATCTAAGAACCTGTGTTGGCAGTCACCCTGGGGATACTGGGGTGCTTGCCGCTACACCCCGCCAGTATCAAAGCATTAACTCTGCCCCTTCCCCCTGCCAGCACTCTGCCCAGCAACAACTCAAGAACTGTTTATCTCTGCTTGGAAGAATAACAAGCTACCTATGAATCCTTCACTAAACTATCTATAAGCATTTTAGCTTAGGCAAATGTTATCTCCCCTAGTAGAGTGGCCAGCTGCACCATGAATCCTTCAGTGCCCTATCTATAGGTTAACTTCTTAGCCAATTATACCCATACTGAGTCTCTGTTAGCCTTGGTTCCCAACATCCATCTTGTCAAACATGATGCAGACTGGGCACTTCCCAGTCAGCCTTGACCGGTGGCTGACTTAGTGATGTGTCAGGCCTAAAACCACACCTCCAAGTAGCCCCACCTTGGGCTATTTCCCAGTGAATTATGGGTAATACGCCTGTGCAGTTGATATTAAAAGTGCATGTTCCTTTAAGCACTGACCACTCCTTAACTCCTCCCTAATCCCACCCTTACTCACCTATATAGCATAATTGACACCTGATTTACTGTCTTGATTCCTTAAAACTATACCTGTGATTTCTGTAAGGTATAAGAATCCCTAAGAATCCTTGCTCACTGCGCTGTACAGTGTAACAATAAATTTTTACAATCTCAGCTTCCAAGTTTGCTTGAGCCTGGTGAATTCTTTCCAGACTGAATTGCAGGGTTTCTGGTCACTGATAGTGATCCCTGGTAGAACCTATTAGCCTTCCCTCATCACTGTCTTCATACATCCAATTTCCACTATCATCAGCATCTCAGAAACTGAGCTGTTTCTTCCCCTGAAATATTCCATGAAGCTTCCAATTTTTTTTCCTTTCTGCAAGGCAATTGGGATTCAGTGACTTGCCCAAGTGTTAAGTGTCTGAGGCTGGAGTTGAATTTATGTCCTCCTGACTCCAGGGCCGGTGTTCTATTCTATACTGTGCCACCTAGTTGCCCCCAGTGTACTTATATTTTCACAAGACATTCAGATGGCAAGCCTTTCACATCATTGTTTGTCAAGATATAGAGATAGGGGTTAAATGGTAGTATAGCTTGTGGATGTCATAGTCCAAAAAAGCCTTTGAAGTCTGGAGTTTAAATGCTATAAGGCACATTTACAGCAAACTGCCTCTGCTTTGAACTAACCCCTTCTTTCTGGCCTAACACTATCCCCCTTTTCCCTTTTCTGGAAACTTCCTACATAGGTCATACTAGCCAATCCCTAGTTTGTGATGGTAGAGAAGGGAAATCAGACATACCGGAGCAGAATCCTCATTTCCCCATTCCCCACATAAAATCCATGGCCCACACCTGAATTATTAAATTCCCTTGGTATGGAAGGGAAAAAGAACTCAGGTATCTTATGGATCAACCAGAATGAGTGACAAGAACTTGGCAGAACCATGGTGGGACAAGTTCATGAGTAGTCTCCTGAAGGATAATTATGAACCCCTTTTCCCTCACTTGCTGGTGCCTGAAGATTGTCAGTCCCAAGGTTCCAGAGACCTGTCTTGTTGAGGTAAAGGCAATAGAGATCTCCCATCAAGATGCCGCCCTCCTCAGGTGTCTCATGCGAGTCCTAAATCTAACCTTAAGTGAGTTTAAACAAGCTATAATGAAGGCCTGCTGCTTTAAGAATTCCTGGAGTGTTGACTCTTTTGTGAAACACTACACCACCTCTGCCTCAATATTCAGAGAGGACTGGTAGGACTTGGATAAACTGGTGCTGAGTAGAAGGGAGTAGAACCAGGAGAACAATGCCTTTCTTTTTTTTTAGAATTTGTATCCTAAGCCCTTAGCATGGTGCTTGGCCCACAGTGTAAGTGTAGCAAATGTTTACTGAACTGAATTGCATTCACTGTTTAAAAGATATAGTGGAAGTAGCACTGAATTTTCATTCAGATCTGGTTTCCAAAACCAGCTTTGCCATTTATGAACTGCATGACCTTGCGCAAATTACTTCCCTTCTCTGGACCTCAGTTTCCCCAACTGTAAAATGAGACGATTGGACTCTATGTTGTCTAAGGTCCAAGCAGCTTGAAATTTATGACCCTATGAACTCAAGTACTTGGAAGGTTATCACATAAAAGAAGAAGAGCCTTGTTCTTATTGACCCTAAAGGCAAAAATTAGAAGCAACAAATGGATAGAAGCTCCAGAAAAAGCCAATTTTGACTCAATATGAGGAAAAAATGACTAACAATAGCTGTTCATAAGTCTGTCCAAAACTTTAAGTTGACTGAAATGCTGATGAGAGAGTAAGAGAGTAAGTCTAAGAAGGCAGAGCATTTAGACATTGTAAAGCCAAGCACAAACAGCTCTCCAGAGGACTGCTGCTGTGAATAGCTTTAAGGTTCTGATCACATATCTATTTATTCAGTAATAAACTAAGACAAAACATTCACAGGAACCAAAGTACAGCATTCACAATGTTATGACATAACAACTTATCACCAAAGTGGCCACATAGTTTTAAACAAAAGATATCATTCAGTAAGTCCTTAACTCAATCGTCCTTAAGGAGCTAAGGGACACAAAGTACAAAGGTCAAAGTTCTCCACCCCTAGGTCACACTGTCTTAATCTCTTAGTCAAAAAGTCTCCTTTCTTCTTGATTGGAGATTAGTTTCCAAACATCCTTAATTCAATCATCCTTAAGAGGTACGAGGTACAGAGTACAAAGTTCTCCCACCCCTAGGCCACAGTAAATCATGAGCTTCTAAGTACCCAAGGAGAGAGGTCTTTTCATCTTGATTCAAGGTTGGCTCTCAGATTCCATGGTTCCTCTTCCATGGTCCCAGCTTTTGCCCATTTACCCAACTGTCACCTGGATTCAAACATAGGCAGCTCTCAACTCCTCATCCAGTTCCTCGTCCAGTTCCTCATCTACTTACCATTCCATACTGAAGCTCACAGTGTCCAGTCCACCTCAAGCCCTTCACGATTTCTATTTCTGGGAAGACAAAGCTTAACAGAGCCAAAAAAAACATTCATCCACATTGCTGGCACCATCATCAATTCACTTTTTGCTTGTGAAATCAACACAGACCCAGAAACAAAGTCTGGGAACTCAACACAAATTGTCAGTATGGTCCCAGGACCTCTGAAACCCTACTCCAGGACTTCTGTAAACAGACAACAAGAAAATCCTCTTCCAGGGCTTCTAGTAAGGTCCCAAGACTTCTGTGCAAAGTATTATAAACACAAATCAACACAGACAGGACAGACAAACAGTGCGCTGCCACCACAAGTGTTCCCTTCTCAATTCTGCTCTCTCCCAGTTTGTGCTTAGCTTTGTATCTGGTCATTAGCTCCTCCCTGTTCTGCCCACCTCTTCCTTCCTGTCCCTGTATTTGGAAAGTGCCCCACACTGTGGGTTTCACAAGTTCTGTTTCTTAACCAAGACTTGATATAATCACAGGCAAGGCTCAACTGAAACAAGATGCTAAGTACTTGTTTGCTTGCCATTACAGACATCTTCAGGCATGATATTGATACACACCTGCCAGAAATGTTCTACAAGGGATTCCTGGTCAGGTAATGTGCTGCAGTAGAGGACCTTTGAAGTTCCTTCCATCTCTGAGATTCTATGAATTTCAAACCAATTTCTGTTCAGTTAGGGAGAGGAGCAAGGAAACATGGGGCCCTGAAATATATGGAGTCTAGTGGAAAAAGAATATTGCAGATGCATGGGAGAATATCAGAAAGGTGAAGGAAAGGAAATATATTTTCTCACCCTCCCTAGCAAATTAGCATTTCCCATTAGAAACCAATAAGTGGAGAATGGAGAGGAGAGGACTTTCCATGTTTGGGAAGAGGGGTGGGAAGTCCAGACCTGTGATTTCATTGGTATAGTTTCTGGTAAGAAAACTCACTATAAAAATTCAGATCAACATCTTTTCTCTAACTTAGAGCATTTAGAGTTCCCTGGGATACACGACTTGCCCAGAGTCACAAAGTTAACTTGTGTCAGAGGACAAATTCAAACCCAGATCTTCCTGACTACAGAGATAGCTCTCTGTCTGCTATCTCTCCATTTTCAAAATTGATCATCATTATAACATTACTGTTATAGTGTTATAGTGATCTTCTGGTTCTTCTTACTTCAGTCTTGCCATGTTTTGTTTTGGGGTTTTGTTTTTTGTTTTTTTTTCTGAAACCATCTCCCTTGTCATTTCCCATAGTACAATAGCATTCCATCACAATCATATGCCACAACTTGTTCAGCCATTTCCCAACTGATGAGTTTCCCCTCAATTTCCAATTCTTTGCCACCACAGAAAATAGCTGCTATTAACATTTTTGTGTATGTATTGGTCCTTTTCCTTTTCCTTTTATCTCTTTGGAATACAGACCTAGAAGTGGTATTATTAGGTCAAAGGATATGCACAGAATATGAGTTGTTACATGTTAAATGTGCATTGTTACAGTTATTACCAAGACATAGCAGTCTATAGAAAATTCCTACTTCTTAGGATTCTGTGGCGACAGCTAGGCAGCACTCCTGACCTGGAGTCAGGAATCCATAAGTTCAAATCCAGCTTCAGACACTATCTACGTGACTCTGGGAAAGTCACTTAACCCTGTTTGCCTCCGTTTCCTAGTCTGTAAAATAAGCTAGAGAAAGAAATGGCAAACAACTCCAGTATCTTTGCCAAGAAAATCCTAAATGAGGTCAACAAAGAGCTAGACAGTACTAAACAACAAAAGGATTCCATTCTGTCCTTTCACACTTTGGAAGCCAAGCTCACAAAATCTAAAAAGCACAGTGCCCTATAACACACTCTTGAAAACAAATGAACAAACTTTTTTTTCATTAATTTCATTAAATATTTCCCAATTACATTTAAAAATTTTTTGACATTAATTTTTTAAAATGTTGAGTTCCAAATTCTTTCCTTTCCTCCCCAACCCTTGAGAAGACAAGCAAAATAATATCAATTATACAAATGAGGTCATGTAAAACATATTTCCAAATTAGCCACACTGCAAAAGAAAACAAGAAAAATAAAGTATGTTTCAATATGCACTCAGAGTTCATCACTTCTCTCTCTGTAGGTGAATAACATTTTTCACCATGGTCCTTTGAAATTGTCTTGGGTTGATATATATACCCAGAGAAAGAACTGATGGAGGCTGAATACAGATCAAAGCATACTATTTTCACTTTCTTTGCTTTATGTGTGTGTTTTCCTTTTGTTCTGTTTCTTCTTTCACAACATGACTAAAGTGGAAACATGTTTTACATGATTGCACATGTATAGCCTATATCAAATTGCTTGGTGTCTTAGGGAGGTGGGGGGAAAGGCAAGAAAGGAAAAAAATTTGGAACTCCAAATCTTATTTTAAAAAAGAATATTGAAAATTGTCTTTACATATAATTGGAAAAAATAAAATACTATTCAAAGTAAAAAAAATAACCTTAGACAGTATATAAAATATCTGGAGTATATCTGCCAAAACAAACCTAGGAATTAAATAAAATTATAAGAACTTTTTATACAAATAAGATCAGATTTCAATATAAAAATTGTCTTGGATCATTATCTTAATCACAGTAACTAAGTCTTTCACACTTGATCATCTCTACAGTATTGCTGTTACTATGTACAATGTTCTCCTGGTTTTCACTTCACTTTGCATTGGTTCATATAAAACTTCCCAGATTTTTCTGAAACCACGCTGCTTATCATCACTTATAGCACAACAGTGTTACATAACAATCATATACCACAACTTGTTCAACCATTCCCAAACTGATGAGTATCTCCTCAATTTCTAACTCTTTGCCACCATAAAAGGAGCTGCTATAAATATTTTTGTACAAATAGGTTCTTTTCTTTTTAAAAAATCTCTTTGGGATACAGACCCAGGAGTGATATTGATAGGTCAAAGGGCATGTACAGTTTTATAGCTCTTTCGGTTTAGTTCTAAATTATTCTCTAGAATTGTTGGACTAGTTCACAACTCCACCAACAGAAACACACACTTTTTAAAAATTCTGAACTTAATGCCAAATAAAATTCGAATTCCCATATACAAAGTACAGCTGAGAAAGAGGATTATACATGAAACTTCAACTCTCTATCATGTGTAGCTCTCTTTTCAAGTATATAATAAATTCAGTAAATAATTTTCAAAGTTAGTTCTTGTGGTTTCCTTCTGGCATTCTAAGCAAACATACAACCATCAGTCACCAGGGGGCATTCTTCTAAATGAAATAAAGCTAAGAAAAAAGGCATCACCATTCTCAGGGAATCTTCTGTATACCTATTCCATGTACCTGTCGTTAAGACCCAAATACAAGAGCTTTGGTCATTTTCTTACTGCTTTGCCAAGGCAAACCAGTTTTCCTGTACCTCTGGAGAGGAAAAAAAAAATGAGCAAAGATTGAGGGTCCCTGATGGCTACTTCACAATTTTGTCTAGAATCAGACCTCTTTACCTTCATGTTTAAGCCCAGACAAATAAACTGCACCTGAAGTTATAAGGTGTATAAGGTCACCCTAAGCTTGTGAAAACCTATGGTAAGTAAACATGACACTTCTATTCTGCTCCTCTCAGTACTTATTAAATACATGTAAAGAGAACAAGGTGTCATGTCAGTTTTTTTTTTTCCTGTGATGGTTGTGATAGCAGTTTTTTCAATAGAGAATGGAATTTATTGTTTATGTCTCACTCTTACCCTCAGCTTAGGCAGGTACCTCCTTGAGACTTAAAAAAGTTTTAAGAGCATTTACACAATAGGGCATCACGGAGTTGGATGGTCCAAAGAGGAAAGGTACTCATGCTGTTTATCTCCACCCAGCTTCAGAACAACACTGCAGGAAGCTTGAATGCTTTTGGAAAACCATGTTTCCTGACCCTGAGATAGGAGGAGGTAAAAGAAAATCACTCACCCTCACCTTGCTCAATCTCCAGAAGTGGAGATTTTCCATGGAAGGAAACAAGGAAGTGTTTACATTGCAACCCTCTGAGAAGCTCATTTGGTCCCCTAAGGGAATGTTTAAAGAGACCCAAGTAGTCCCAGATGAAAGTGCTAAAAGCATATCAAAAGTAGCCTCAAGGGATCAAAGCCAGAGGGGCAGCTTCTCGACCTGCCTTTATGAACTGTGATTGGCAGGGGTGGAGATAACCCAAGGCATCCTTCCTTGTAGAGTCTTTCTGGAGTGAGTTCTCTATCTCCCTCCTCACTCACTCACACAGATCAGAAATTTATTCAGTTTCTCCCACAGGTACAAAAATCTAGGGATGGATATTTTTTCCCAACGGGCATCCAAAGGGTTAACAATTTAATTGCATGTCAGTCGATAAACATTTATGAAGTACCTGCTATTCTCCAAGCACCATACTAAGTACTGAGGATACAAAAGAAAGGACAAAAGACAGTCCACACACTTGAGCTCACAGTCTAATGGGAGAGACAACAAGCAAACAACTATTTACATACTAGCTACATACAGGATAAGTAGGAAATATTTAATAGAAGAAAGGTGCTAGAATTAAGGATTGGGAAAGACTTCCTCTAAAAGGTCAGATTTTAGCCGGGACTTGAAGGAAGCCAGAAGGTGGAGATGAGGAGGAAGAGCATTCCTTGTCTGAGGGACAGACTGAGAAAATGCCCCAATGAAATGTCTTATTCGGGAAACAGAAGAGGCCAATGTCACTGAATCAAAAAGTAATGATGGGGTATAATGTGTAAGAAGACTGGAAAAGTGCAGCAAGGGAAGGGGGACTGGGTTATGAATAGCTTTGAATGTCAGGAGATTTTATATTTGATCCTGCAGATGATAAGGAGCCACTGGTGCTTATTGAGAAAAGTGTGTGTGTGTGTGTGTGTAACAGAAACAGAGACAGAAAGCCTGAGACTTGGACCTATGCTTAAAAAAAAAAGTCATTTTGGGGGCGGCTAGGTGGCCCAATGAATAGAGTACCAGCTCTGGAGTCAGGAGGACCTGAGTTCAAATCCAGCCTCAGATACTTGACACTTACTAGCTGTGTGACCTTGGGCAAGTCATTTAATCCCAATTTCCCTGCCTTCCCCCCTGCAAAAAAAAAAAATCATTTCCGCAGCTGAATGGTGATAAATTGGAGAGAAAAGGGGAAAGACTTTGTTTGGGTAGGCAGCAGGCAAACTATTGTGATAGTCCAGGCCTGAGATGATGAAGGCCTACCACATCTGAGGAGAAAAGGGGGGCATATTTAAGAAATGTTGCAAAGATGTTTCCAACTGTTCATTATGGTTGTTTTTCCCCTCAATTATATATAAAAACAATTTTTTGACATTCTTTTTTTTTAAGTTTTGAGTTCCAAATTCTACCCCTCCCTCCCTCCATCATTCCCCTCCCTGTAATGGCAAGCACTGCACTATAAGTTAAACATGTGCAATCATGTAAGATATTTCCATATTAGTCATTTTGTACAAAAAAACTAAAAAAAAAGATGAAAAATAGTATGGTTCAGTCTATATTCAGATGACATTAGTTCTTTCTCTGGAGGGGGATAACATTTTTCATCATGAGTCCTTTGGGATTGTCTTAGATCATTGTACTGATGAAAATAGCTAAGTCATTCACAGTTGTTCAAGATACAATATTGCTGTTACTGTATATGCTGTTCTCCTGGTTCTCCCTTCACTCAGCATAAGTTCAGATAAGTCTTTCCAGGTTTTTCTGAAATCATCCTGCTTGTCATTTCTTATAGCATAATAATATTCTGTTACAATCATATACCACAACTTGTTCAAATATTCCCCAGCTGATGGGGATCCCTCAACTTCCAATTCTTAGCTACCATAAAAAAGCTGCTATAAATATTATGTACAAATAGATTCTTTTACTTTAAAAAAAATTTTCTGGGGCGGCTAGGTGGCACAGTGAATAGAGGCCGGCCCTGGAATCAGAAGGACCTGAGTTCGGAGCCGGCCTCCGATACTTAATCCACACAAACAAAAACCTAGCCGTGTAACCTTGGGCAAGTTACTTAACCCCAATTGCCCTAAAAGGGGCGGCTAAGTGGCGCAGTGAGTAAGAGCACCAGCCTCGGAGTTTGGATGACCCGAGATCAGATCCGGCCTCAGAAAATGAGCACCCACGCATAAATAATGACTAGCCATGTAAGCTTGAGCAAGTTACTTAACCCCAATTGCTTTAAAAAAAAAATTTCTTTGTGATACAGACCTAGAAGTGGTATTGCTGGATCAAAGACTGTATAGAGTTTTATAGCCTTTTGGCTACAAAACTACTATTTTAAAATGAGTGAGAAAAAGAAATAAACTTACAAATGAAAAGTACAGGGGGCAACATAAAAGTAGATACTAAGTCTGGTGGTTGAGATCTGCATTAAAAACAACAACCACAACTCTGTTCCTTTTGCTTATTATGGCAGTGTTCTTCAATGTGGGGACAACTTTCTGATTCCAAGGTGAACGTGGCCTGACTCCACAGGGTATGTAATCAACCAATTGAGGAAAGGGAAAAGGAGTGACATTCCAGCCTCCCAGCAAAAGCCAATTATGGGATTATTTCCAGCACAATCAATCCCAACTCTCTCTTCACGAATTATAGTTCAACCTTCTCCTGTCTTCCCCCTCCTCCTCTTGGACTCTCTCCTGGCATCCACCTCTCAGGGAAATTATAATCCCAACCCAGGCACACAGCAACTTTGTAGGTTATAACATTTAAAAAGGTTTGAGAGACATACTTTCTGGGTAATTCAATCATTTTATTAATAACACCAGCAAGTTATTAATAAAAGAATGGTTATTTGGTTGTCTCTCAAGACAGGTTGTGGGTTTGGTGTTTTTTTAGAATGGCTTATGCTAAATGCTTTATTTTCTGCTTTGACCATAACTAAAGCCCACACTGGATTGGAGGCTCAAGACTAGACTATATTTTCCTTCCCTTATGTTGAACTGAAGCATAGTTGCAGGGAGAAGAGGAGAAGCCCTAGGTTGGTGTGAGAGGCTCCTGTTCATATGCTATTTCCTATATTCTGTGAATTCAACAGTCTTACCTATCTGAACTACAGTTAAGAATCTAAAAATAAGCAAAAAAAGGCCTCTGAGCTGCTAAAACAGGAGTTACAAAATTCATGTATTTATCTCATGGGTAATACCCCCACTCCCACCCCAGGCCACTTTATGCTTTTTACTATGATTATATGTCATTCTTTAGATACCAATGGCATCAAGGTGACAGAAGATAGGCAGTATGAACCACTAACTAGGTGCTAAGTTTAAATACAAATTTAGATGTGCAAAAACCAAAACAAAGTTTAGATAAGACAAGGCGTCTTCCTCTCTCCCCTGCCTCCCTTTGAAATCAGCAATCTAGGAAAACTGCAATGTACAGGAAAATGGAAATATGGATCACCATGATCTGCAATATTGTATAAGTAAATAAGAAACCTGCAGGACTAAGCACTTTGGGAAGGAATATTGGATATGGAGTCAGAAGGCCCAGCTTCAAATTCAGGCTCTGCTGTTTACTACTTACAGGATCTTGGGAAGCCACTTAACCACTTTTGTCCTCAGTTTCCTTACCTGTAAAAAGAGGGAGTTGTGCTTGATATCCTCTAAGGCCTCTTTCAGTTCTAAATCTAGGCTTCTAACATCTCTGCAGAAGCCTTTGTGGAAGAGGAGGCATTTTTATTATACTTTTTTTTTGGAGGGGGGAAGACAAGGCAATTGGGACTAAGTGACTTGCCCAAGGTCACACAAGCTAGTATGTGTGGTCAAGCGTCTGAGGCTGGATTTGAACTCAGGTCCTCCTGACTCCAGGGCCAGTGCTCTATTCTCTATGCTACCTAGCTGCCCCTCCATTATACTTTAAAGAACAGATTGAAATCCAGCAGATAATGAGCAGAGAGACATTCTGGGGATACAGTATATAGAAGCAAGAGAACACAATCTGAAGCTGGGAGACAGAAAGTTGTCTAGTTCATAAATCAGGGCATGAATAAATATTCTAAAGCAGCTGACTAAACGCAATCATATTTATAATGTAGAGAAAGACCATGAAGTTCACTTATACTTTAGGGACAGTTTTTAATAAGTGCCTTTGTTTTCTCATCTGGAGGTTGGATAAGATTAGCATTTGTTTCTCAACCTGTCTTCTCCAAAATCCTCAGTTTCCATCAGGTAGCTGAAGGGGTTCTCCAAGGAAAATAAAATGTAATAATGAAGAGACATTATGGGTGCCTCCTTCTAGCTACCCACACTGTGTCTGCTCAGCTAATGTAGAAAACTACTGAAGATTGATCAGAGTCAATTACAAGAGCGAGTGGTTTGTAAATGCTTTACAAGCAATAGCCAAAGGAACATAATAATGTATGACCAAGTGAAATCATGTGAATAGGAACTTTTCTAAACCTTGAAGCACTTTAAGGTCTGCAAAGTGCTTTACACATATTTTTTTTTTTTAATTTCAGGGCAGCTAGGTGGCGCAGTGAGTAGAGCGTCGACCCTGGAGTCAGAAGGACCTGAGTTTGGATCCGACCTCAGACACTTAACACACACACAAACAAAAACCTAGCCGTGTGACCTTGGGCAAGTTACTTAACCCCAACTGCCCTCCAAAAAAAAAAATTCATTCTTTGTGCACCTTGTGAGGTACATGCTATTATTTATTCCAGTTAAGTTACTTGCCCAGACAGTGTCTGAGGCATAATTAAACCCAAGTTCCCCAGACTCTTAAAGTCCAGCTCTTTTCAAGTATATTAATTGTTGGTGTTGGCCTGTCTCGGCAGAGTACATGAAAAAATAATCAGTGTACATGTATATTCTAGCTGTTTTATTGTTAATTTATTTAGTACCAATGTTCATTAACAGCTAAAAGCAGGAAGCTTGGAAAGACAAGAAAAGAGTTGGTACATTCCTATAATCCTTGCTACCAGGGAGACTGAGGCTAGTGGATCTATTGAGCTTTGGAGTTCTGGGCTATGGCAGGAACAAGGCCAATCTGGTGTCTACACTAAGTCTGGCAGTAGTAGGGAAAGCTCACAGGAGCCAAGGTGCCTGAGGTGGGGCAAATTTAGATTTATTTCTAATAATCCCGATGTATAGTTACAGCACTGAATTTGAAAAATAGTATTTCCTTGTCCCTGAAAAAAATTTTTAAATAAGACTTTTAAATTTTTAAATAAAAATATAACAATCACCCAAACTCCTGGGTTTGCATAAGACAAAAATAAACAATTTTTGGAAGCATCTCAAAAGGAGAACAAACGGCATTCTAGTTCCCAGTCCTCATACCCCTCTCACTAAACTATATAATCTTGCTAGGTTGAGAATAAAACTAATTTGTTATTTTAAATCCAGAAATATAATTTTACTTTTTTTTTACATTATGGGGTTGTACAGTTTATGACATTTCATAAAATACACAGTACAGGTAGGTACAGAACAGAAAAGTATAAAGTGGGGTTAACCACAGGTCTCAGGAAAATTACCTTTTGTTGGGAAGAGAATAAAACTAATTTGAAAACAAGTTGTTGGGTATCCTTAGTAGTAGACATTTGGAAATAACATTAAAAAAATTTTTTTTTGAAATAACATTTTGAAAGTTGTTACTTCAAGGATTCTACTGAATTTTTGCTATAAGTGAAGTTTCTAATAATGATATAAGGAATGAAGGTATAGCCCCTTATGGAAACTAAAAGGTGATTAAATAATTATGTAAAAGAGGTCATGTGCTAGGAAAGGCAAAGCATCACCACCTTTCCACCATTACTTTCCCTCATACCCTGTTGGGAGACAGGCCAGGGTTTATCTGAGCCCGTGTCTTGGGAATGATAGCACCCCCAAGACCCCCTGGTGCTGCTTCCAGCCAAGGTCCTGTAGTCATCATTAAGGAAAGCACTGTGGAGGAGGGGCCCATTTTCTACACCACCACCAATACTCCCTGCTACTGACCAGCATGTAAGCCAACTATCTTATTTTCAGCCCAGTCCTTGAACCCATCAAACTGGAAAACTCTAGGTACTCTAGCCACAATTGCCCAGAAAAGAAAGTTCTGACCACCAAAGTCTTTAAAACCATCAAATTTATTCAACATCAGAAAATAAGATTTTTCCCCCAGTGGAAACAACATAGATAATGCATCAGTATCAGCTTAGCTGCTACACAGTAATGACCATGGGACCTTTACATCTCATCTCTTCTATATCATTTATCCATTAGAATATCGATTATTTGAGAGCGGGAACTGTCTTACTTTTCTGTGTCCCCAGCACTCAGCACAGAGCTTTATATATACTAAATGTTTAATAAAGGATTTTTTCATCCATGTGGTCATTCACATTTCCCCAAATCCTATACTATCTATCTTCCCATTTAGTTTCATTAAATCTAAGTTGGTTGCTAAGTTCCATTTGCAACTACATTGGGCTCTTTAAACAAATCCCATTTTTTTCCTTTTCATTCAAGTAGTTTCCCCGTTTTTCCAGAATTTTATTTTTTAACGTCTCCTATTTAACTTGACAAAATTTACTGAGAGTGTTTGTATATGCCAGGACACTGTGATAGGGATTTATGTGATATAAAGACGAATAAGATACTATCCCTTTTCTTCAAGTAGGTTATGAGACATGTATTCAACCAATTATAGTATGATCTAAAAAGAGGTGCTATGAGAGATATATTATGAGATTGCAAAGGAAGCATAGATTACCTCTGGCTCTCAGTTTTAAACATCATGAGGTGATCAGGGAAAATTTTCTAGAAGTGACAACATCCAAGATGAACCTTGAAAGATTAATATGATTTTCTACAGGCAGAAAGTATTCCAGGCACAGGGCATCCCCTGCATAGGCAGGTCAAGTGGTGAATTCCAGAGAACCCAGAGATCAGCATTTGATAGAGGAGGAAACTGAGGTTCACAGAATTCATGACATCACAGAAGGCTTTGATTTCTATGTTAAAGAGTTTAAACATTATTCTGTGGGCAACAGTTACTGAAGATGTTTTAGCATGGCAGCTTTGAGCTTTAAAACTACACTGGCAGCAGCAGATGGGGGGGGGGGCAAGAGAAGGGAGAAGACACTATAAGCTATTACAATAGCTTAAATCAGTGCTAATAAGGTCTTGAATTAGTCGTAAAAGTGACCACTTAAAGTTAGCCAAGTTTCTGAAAGGGTCCCAAAAACAGGTAGTAGAATCTGGAGATACTTTATATTAAGAGCCCAAAGTGATCACCATCATTCAAAGACATAAAAAGGTGTATGTCTTCAATTATGCTCTTCCAACACAAAGACTTCTTTCATCGTACCCACTGTACTAGTCTGGGCAGCTATGTGATATCTCTAGGTACTCAATGAGTCATATGAGCACAAGCTTAAATTTCACAGGATTGCTTTCGGAAATGGAAGAACTACTTTGTTGCCATTATCAGCTCAAGTGTCCAAGGGAGTTGGATGGTGTGAGAAAGGAGAAACTCATAAAATAACCCTATCAGTTCTGTCTCAAAGTGTCTTGGATTTTTTTCTTTAAGGCCACCACCAAGGCTTTTCCAAATTTCTGTACAATACAGATTTTCCCCTCTTAATCTTTAATCTTATAAATAAAAACAAACTACTTAGAAACCCAGAATTTATTCTTTTGCCTTCCACTAGGTTTTCACATTTTTTAGTTTTTTTCTTATACCAACTTTCAAAAACATTCCTCCTGGGGTGGCTAGGTGGCGCAGTGAGTAGAGTGTCGGCCCTGGAATCAGAAGGACCTGAGTTTGGATCCGACCTCAGACACTTAACACACACAAACAACAACAACAAAAAAACCTAGCCGTGTGACCTTGGGCAAATTACTTAACCCCAATTGCCCTCCAAAAAAAAAAAAAAGGCAAAAAAAAACAAAACAAAATACATTCCTCCTTTGGAAGCAAAGAGAAAAATTTAGCAAAATTAACCAATATAGACTAGCATACATGCTGTCCACATTGCAAAAATTAAAGATGGAAAGAGGCATTATTTTCTTGTTGTCTTAGAGTCAAGCTTGGTCTTATACACATGCAGCATTCAGTTGAATTTTTATTCTTTGGGCTTATATTGTAGAGTGTGTATTCTGTTCCTGGTTTTGTATACAAATCCATATATTGGTGGGGATAGGGGATAAAGTGAGCTTTTTGTCTTTGGCACCAATGAAACTTTCAGCCTGTGGACAAGGGGGAAAAAGGAGACATCGAACTGAATTTTGATAACCTCAGAATGCTCTTAATGAAAATGAATGTTGAGAGAATGAATGAAAAAGCATCTTTTGTGCTATGTGCCAAGTACCTCCAAAGCCCAGATAAAATTTGATTCAGTAATAACTGAGGTTTTTTTGTTTTTTTTACTTGTCTAATAGGGATATGAAAATCACTGGTAAGAAAAAGATCCCTACTAGTTCTAACACTGTGCTGAGAATGTTGTGAACACTGGATTTAAGTGAATGGGAACAAATGAGATAATAATATAAAGCACTTGGCAAAGCAAAGCACCACGTAAATATCAGTTATAACTAAATTTGAAATTTGGGGGTTGACCTGGATGGAAACAGGAACTAAATTTAAGCAAACTTCAACAGGACAAAATTAGGGCAAAAACATTTTAAAATGGGATTTTACTTTAACAGCAATCCCTCTTGCTTCTTTTGTTTAGGTTTTTATGTCCCTTTGGGGAAGTCCTAATTTGGACCTTTTAGTATGATCATACTCCTTTTATGCACTTTAGGATAGCTAGCATTTTCCCCTGGGATCTGTCCTTTTGGGAAAGGGGTAGAAAAGTAGTTTCTTTTAGCTAAGCTTTCTTGAATTTATCATCATATATGGTGACCACCCTGGTTGTCTTCTCTGAACATTCCCCAATTTATCAGTGTCCTTTGTAAAACTGATACTCATAAATGAATATGAATAAAACATTCTAGATGTCTGACCAGGTTGGTGCTGTTTGCCCTTTGTTCTCAAAGAGGACCATGACATCATGGAGGTGATGCCATACTATGCCAGTGAATTGGATTTAAGTTAGGGAGGGCTGTGCAAAGTCACCAGCCTCATGAACTCCTCTGGAGCCATCCAGGTCCAGTTGCCATGTAGAGAACAGGACAACTAGAGATGGCCCTGGATGCAGTGGGGGACCCTTGGCCTTTTCAAGCTAAGATCTTTAACAGGTCTCAGTTTGACTGAGGCGGGCCCATTTAGTGATTAACCTTAATGGTTAATAAGAAATGAAGCAAAGAATGGCCTCTTAAAAAAATAATCTGGGAGGGCCTAATACAACTCTAGACAATATGCTTCTTTTAATGTGGCCTGAAATTGTGTTACATTTCTTGGCTCCCATTTCACACTGTTGACTCATGTTTAATTTATAGTTAATGAAGCATGGGAAGTATTACATGAAATGAAGAATCTCAAAAATAATACATATGACAATAATGTGCATAGAAAGAACAGCAAAACAACCAAAACTGAATGCTTTTAGATTATAATGCTCAAGCTTGTCCACAAAGAAGATAGAAGGCCCCTCCCACTACTTATTTGTAGACTGTGGGGGTGTAGCTATGGAATACTGCATATAATCAGACCTGTTTGATATTGTTTAGTTTTCCTGAAATGTTTCCTTCTTTTTATGCTTTATTATAAGGGATGGTTCTCTGGAGAAAAGGGGAAGGATACACTGGGAAACATAAGTGATATATATATGTATACATTTAAATCAAGCTTCTTCTGTAAAATCTATAGC